>PVLD010004757.1:0-121075 GCA_004027595.1 Dinomys branickii
TATAGATTAGTTGTGATTGTACTATTTTCTATGATAATGGGTGTCTGTTTGTCAATATGTTTTTGTACTTTTATGTTTCTAAAATAAAAAAAAAAAAAAAATTACTTGAGATTATATTGTAATTAGTACCTCCTAGACCAATAAGTCCAGGTAGGCATTAGATGCTGAGGCTGGTGACCAGCACATCTGGTCCCACCCTTTCCCAAAAATGCTTCTATTTTAGAAATCATAGTTATGCCAAGGTTAATGTTGACAGCCATATACCCTTGCTACATGCTTCACTTCTCTATCAGTATTAGCTGAGCAGTTAAAATTGTAATCGTATAGGTTGTAGTCTGACCCACACTGTAAGGACATTGTGACATTGCTGTATATATTATCCTTGACAAAGGGCCTTGATGGTGACCCCACTGGGAAATCTGGGAGCTATTCTTCTCTCCTTATTTCCAATAAAACTCTCCTAATTTCTTCCTCTGGTTCATGACTTCAGTCCTTGATGTTGTGGGAGCACAAACTCAGCACATCTTACATCTAACAGGTCAGGAGATATATTTCTCCTGCATCGAGTATAAGTTTAAAATAAAGAATTTTGTTTCTGTTGAACATTAACAAAACATAATTAATACAACAGTTCTAAATTATTGATTTATCAAGATAAATCTACTATTGTAGCAGAAATTCCAAAACAGGAAGATAGAAAATAGGTGGAGCATTAGAGGTCAAGTGAGAATGAAGGAAGAATTGAAAGGATCTGAGGACAAAAGCAAACGTAATGCACGAAGACAACACTTAATGTTATTTGACCCTTATTAACCACTGGGCTTGTGCTTCGGTATATAAAAGTGCACATGACTGTCTAGATTAGTTTCTTAGTCTCAGTTCTATTGACATCGTGGGCCAAATAATTCTGTTCGGTATAAAAGAATTAGTTTCCAGTTTTTTTATATCAGGAATCGAACTTGGGGCCTTAAGCTTGCCAGGAAGGTGCTAGTGCCACTGAGCTATATCCCTGAACCTAGCTTCCAGTTTTACAAGACTATTTTTCAAATACTGTAACTATTTTGCATATTTCTGATCTAGATCTACTAGTTGCCAGTATCCAGGCCTTTTCAACCCAGGTCCCATCCCAAGTACTGAGGATAAGGCAAATGAGGACATACTTTGGTGCACATCTCCATAAACCTGCTCTGAAAATGTCCTTGTACCCTACTCCAAACTCCAAGGAGGTAAACATGTTATTGCTTTGGCTCTTTGTTCAGCTTTGAATCATCCTTACAACAGAAGCTTAAAATTACGTTTTAGATATCAAAGCAACTATAATTAAACTCTTTGGGACATTTGCTTTAATTATGCAATCTTTTTTGGATAATCTTCTTGGAACGTTGTAAAATGAATGCTAATCACTTTGTTAATGAGAGAAATCTATTTAAACACATTAGACATGCTCTTTAAAAACCATCTATTTTTCTATCTTATTTGAGGGTAAGACTATCTCTACTTGATTTACTCATTTCATTAATCAGAATAAAAAAAGGCTCTGCAAGTGCCCATGACTATTAGACAGAGAAAAATTGAGAAAAAGAAAAAGAAAATTTATATTAGTGTTAGTATGTTGTAGCCAACGTGCAATTGTTTATGGCAAAGAAAATTTAGCTCATTTGGGGCTTTTTGTTAGTGTATGTGAAGGCAAAAATATTTCTGCGCATGCCGACTAAGACTATAGGGAAGCTCTACTTTTTGGCTATCTGTAGCCTATAATTAAAGTAATGTTTAAAAAACCATACATAAAAGTGCTCTTGAATTTTGGGCCTGTGATTAATTTCATCAGATATGCACTGATTTAGAAACATAAGTTTTTTGATAAAGAAAACTGAATGACATATGCTCAATATACATCAAATAATACTACAGAATAGCACAGAATAAGAAGTTGAGATGTAAACCAGGTGGCTGAGAACCATACCAGGTGATGGGACACACCTGTAATCCCAGCACTGGGGAAGGTGAGGCAGGAGGATCACTGGGAATTCGATGCCAGCCTAGGCTACATAGTGAGCTAAGGGAACATAGCAAGACCCTTTCTCAAAAAAAAAAAAAAAAAAAAAAAAAAAAAAAAAAAAAAAAAAAAAAAAAAAAAAAAAAAAAAAAAAAAAAAAAAAAAAAAAAAACTAAAAAGAATTTGTGGTCTATCTTCCATTATAGAAAAATAGGTGTATAACTTTAATAGATATCCATTAAATAATCTCTTTAAGAACAACAGTGAGGAATGCAGGGAAAGCTACTTCAGAGTAATATTGTCAGTGTTGCTTTATTTGCAGATCATGTGCAAATTAAACAGGCACTGAATATTATCTCGCCAATACTGATCTAAAAGAAAATACGCCGTTGTTATGGGATTTTTTGGTAAGTTATCTTGTCTACAATGATGCTATAAAATACATTTCAAAGAATAAGTTCAATTTTTGCATAGTGATTTCTTTAAGTGTGAAGAACATTTGAGTCACACATAGTCTTTCTATGGTTGACTTCATAGTTACATATAGTATGGAAGTTTTCATACCCAAAGTAATGACACTTCCTCCTCAAAATTGAATTAGTATCTCATGAAAATTCACACTGCAATGCTATCATCAGTTAAATAAATTTAGAATTCTTTACTCTGGCTTTCAAAATTTTCCATAATCTAGCTCCATTGTGTGTGTTCATTGAGGACTTCCTCACTTTCCAATTTAACTGAGAAAATGTCTACCAAGCCCCAGCTACTTGTGTCTGACTGTCATTTACAAGTAACACAGAGAGGTTAGACAGGACAGCTGCTCTCATAGATCTAACAATTTATTCTTTCTATAAGTGAAAATACATTCTTGGTCATTTCTCTCTTAAAGTGTTTCTGTTATGCTCCTAAAACTATTGCTAAGGTCCTCTACACACATAAATACCAATTCCCATTTAAGATACATTTAGTGAAAGGACCTCAGTTATAAACCCCACTTATATTTTACTGTAAGGTGTATGTCAAATTAAAATATTGTTATCATTTTGGTTTTGTGTCTTTTTGTTCAAAGATATCAAGATCAATGAAAAGTTCTTAAAGTGAATTAGAAAGTATATTCTAAAATAAATTCCATATAAATTGAATGATTTAAGTTGAACGTTAGTGAGATTGGCACACAGGTATATATCACTTTTCTACACTTTATTTAACATAATCTTTTAAAGAATAAGTAACAAAAATAAAATTAACTATGTAAAAATAAGCATAAACTCACCTTATACCCTTCATATTTGAATTGTGTGTCAGAATGCTTTCATCTTCCCCAAGAAGATGTGTCTTAATGAAGACATTTACCATGATGAAGTTGAGAAAATAAAATACAATCCAGACATTATTAATAAAACTAAATAATATAAAAGGTACAAAGCTTTACCCATAGAAAGGGTTCAATTTATGACTGGAATCAAATCCAATTAATTTCAATCTGTTTAAAAGGAATCAATTTAAGAAAATCATGATTAGAAAATAAAGAAATTCAGAAGAAAGTGTAGAAGAGGCTTTTTCTTTCTTGTACCTTCATATTTTTTAGTGGACATTTTTTTCCTTTAAGTGCAGATTTAGGTTCATAGCAAAACTGAGCAGAAGGTACAGAGTTTTTTCCATATTTCCCCTTCCTCCTCAAATGCCCTGAATTTTTACTTTCTGAAAGAAGACAGAAAATCATGGAAGCCCTAGTTAAAAATTTTCTATAATGCTTTAAAGTCAGTATCCTTTATTGTTTTAGGCCTTTGTTTCTCCAACATCACAACCTAACCTAGCATCAGCTCTTTGCATAGAGGGAATAATTCCCTAAGTATAGACATTTCACAACTAGATTATCTGCTTAGACATGCATTGAAGTCTAAGTGCTGTTGTCTGAACTACCTGAGTGGCTCGTGCAGATTCTGTATTTTGTAGCAAAGCTCTGTGATATTTGCTTTGCCTATGATTAGTCTGTCTCAAAAGGGAATGTTCTCAGAATTCATAGAAGTCAGCAGCAACATCTTCAGGAGGGAAAAATAACATAATATGCACTGAAAATATTTTACTTCTGATAATTCTAAAGTTCTTCTTTCAATTTGAGCATAAATGTTCCACAACTAGTTTCAAATATATTATAAAAAGAAAATATATTTTCAGAGTAATGTATTATTATCTACATATATATTAAAAGATTTCTCGAGTAATTAGAGCAAGTCATTTCATAATATAATGATCAGCAACATTGTCACCATGCTTACTGTTGCTGTAATGGATTCTTCCATGAGTGGGCAGCTCAAACTAACACAATTAAAACTATCAGCTGCTAGCGCAATATCAGCCACCCTGCTTTATTATTTTAATGCATTTAACACAATTTGAAATGGTAGGATGTACGTTGATTTATGTTCAAGTTTATGGACTATCTCTCTCAACTAAAATGTAGCCTGCACTGAGCCAGGATAATGTTTGCCTTCTTCACTTCCTACTGCATTGTTATTACTTGCACCAGTAAATAATACTTTCTGATTGTTTAGTACCTGACTGTTAAGAATGAATGAATAAGTCATTTTAAGATAAAATGATTATGATTTACTTAGGCATAATAGACCATTAACATATTTTTAAAATTTGTTCAATTAAGACCAAGAAATGGTTAGTACACTTTTTTCTACTTGTGGACATAAATTAAAAAGTAAGAAAAATATAAACCAGTAGTTATTCTCTATCACCCACAGCACATAAAAAAGCACTCCTTTCTAAAGTAGTTAAAATATTAATATAGAAACAATAATTACAAAATAAAACAAAACAAAAACACATAAACACTATAAAGGACAGGACAGGTAAATATACCCATCTCTAAGAATAACTACATTGTTCTTTATTACATATTTTATCATAAAACACTGAAGCATTCAACACAAACCTGAACCAGTTTGACCTGTGACTGTAGAATACAACTATCAAATTAGTTTTCTTGTGGAGCATGGTGATGCAATCCTGTAATCCCAGCACTTGGGAGGTTCAGGCAGGAAACTCAGGGTGAGTTCAAGGCCAGCCTGGGCTACGCAGTGATTTTAAGGCCAGCCTACTTAGCAAGGCCCTGTCTCAAAAAACAATAACAACAAAAATATTTTCTGTTATTATACATGCAAATAACATGAATAAACTATTGCTACATGATTCCATGTTTCTCCTCTGCTTTGGACTACTGAGTTAGCAAACATTTATATGTCCAGATATGCACGTAGCAGCAATCAGTTATGGAGGTAGAGTGCTTTCATACTGCCCTGATTCTCCATGTCAAAGTCCTTCCTGCTCAGTAACTTCCTCAAATACCAACATCTTCCCAGCCTACTTTGTTCCCACATGCAAAGATTTAATAATGCCATATATCTTTCCACCATCTGAAACAAAAGTACTGGCCCTGAGACAAAACAACCCCCAATTCTCATGTGTGTGGAAGGTAAGTGGATCCTGAGGGTGCTGTGCTCATCAATGGAGTCATTTTGAGTTCAGTAGCTGAAGATGGTATTCGGAGGAGGGGCTTGGTTGGAGAGGGTTACAGGTGAGTGATCTGGAAGGGTATATGCACGTCACTGTGTCCTCCCTCCTCTATCTGCTTCTGGCTTCTTTGACATGAACAGCTGCCCTCTGTGTCCATTGTGCTATTTCTGCCCTTGGTTGCTTAACAAAATAGAATTAGAGGGAAACCAAGTACTTTCACCAGCGTTATGGGAAAGATGGATTGAGGCACCCTAAGCTTAATCAAGATTTCACCCTTCAGACACTCTAGGGTACAAAACTACAAAAGTCTCATTTGAGAAGAGAACACTTGATTTCATTTCTTAAAAAGGGAAGCATAGGGAATTGGTTCTCTGGAATTCATTTCAAATTCCTCAGTCATCTAAGAATATAGAGGACGCTGCACCCATGACCCAAGGAATGAGGCTCCTACGTGAGCTAGCAGTAGATCTTGGCGTCATTCATGTGATGCTGGTTTCTTAGGCATGCAGAATGTAAGAGTTAAAGGGTGATGGAAGCTTCTATCCAGACTTTAAAGGAAGGCATGACAAGCCAGGCAGTGTGCCTGAGATGGCAGTGTGTGAGGCTGTGATGGTGCATATGAACACGTAGTGAAGACCTCAGGAGGTCAGAGATGCCGAGAGTGCAGCTGACCTGCTGAAAAAAGCCATAAGCAGCGAGTGGAGCCACTCTGAGAGAGGGCATTAGGGTTGCAATCGTCAATGTCATATGTGCATGGCTGATCAAAGCATTTGGAGTTTAAAAATTTCCACAACTTTCCTAGGTGCTGGACATCAAAACACAGGATTTAATGTGTGCCCTGCTGGATTTTGGTCTCGCTTTGGTCCAAATTTTTTCTATCTCCTTATTCCTTCCTTTTGAATGTTTTCCCTGTTTATCATTGTACGTTGCAAGTATTTAACTTTCTTTCTGAGTTTTACAGGGGCTCACAGTTAAGAGTTTGCCTTGAGTCTCAGAGGAGACTTTGGACTTAGATTTTTAGCAATACTAGGACTATTAAAATTTTGTCAACCCTTAAGAGATAAACTAAAAGTATTTTCACAAAGACAAACATAAATATTTTGGGTTATAGGACTAGAAAGTAATGTTTTAGGTCTAAAATGTCCCTGAAATTCTCAAGCTTATGGAAGGTGGTTGAATGATGGAAGCTCTGTATTTTCGATTAGTTTCATCCATTGATGACGTTAGTAGCTGAATATACTGTTAAATATTGGCCTGGGTTGGAGGAGGGTCATTGAGCAAGTGACCTCGAAAGGTATATTCATGCCCCAAGCTCCTCCCCTATCTCTCTGTTTCCTGGTTACCTTGAGATGAGCAGGTGTTCTCTCTCCAGGATTTTCCACTGTGCCATTTCCTCCTTGGAGCCGGCTGACCACTGAATGAAAACATCACCTAAAATAAGTTTCTCATCCTTTAAGTTGTTAAGTGTTGGTTATTGTGTCCAGTAACAGGAAGGTGACTAAGCAAAGTGCCTATCTCTGCAGAGAGATTTGGATCATTCTGTCAAAAATACTCCTTTTTATAGTCTAATTGGCAATTATAGTGGTAGAGCATATAAGGAACTGAGATCTCTACAAGAGGAGTAGATGTTGTGAAGGTCAGGCACAGATGAGCTTTACTTGGAGGGAAATGCCTGGTTACATGTAAAGGAGTTGTAGACAAAACAGTAGCATTATACACGTATAAAACCCTGAAACTTGTGAGAGGAACATAAGAATGAACAGAACTCCTAATAAAATCATTAGGATTCTTTTGCTCGGTAACTCACAGTTAAACTTTTTGTGTGGACTTGCTCAGCTAAGTTTCCTAATGATAGCCATAAAACAGAAATTTATCTGAGTGACTATTTTATGGGTTCTCACAAAGATGTTATATAAGCAGTACCATTATCAATGTACAGAGCTAAATTAATCCACCACTTATGATATATATATCTTAAAATATTGGCGTTTAATTCCAATATTTGGGCCTGGTTCAGAAAGAAACCAGAAGGCTAGACCAATCAGAAGAGGACTAATTTTTTTTTTAATTCTGTACAAATGCTACCAGACTCAAGCATATAATTTTGTGAGAATTTCTTAGTTTCACGAGGGTAGTATAACTTTATGTTCTCTCCAGGTACTGGAGGCTTTCATAAGGAACATTAGTTTTTTAATTTATTGGGAACTAGTCATCTCATGTTCATTACATTACAGAGGTCTCAGGAACCCAAAACAGAAATGCTGACCCCCTTGGGCATTTTATACCAATGGTTCTAGAGGCATTCATTCATCATTTCAAAAATACATTAGACAATTAGACATAAGGATCAAAAACCTATGAATATGACAGATGATAACAATAAATCTGTACATATGATGCATATGTCCCTTGAATTCTTTGAATTTGTAGCCCAGTAAGTCTAAAGCCCAAATAAGCTCTTATCCCCCCTCACCTTTGCTGCTGAAAATCTTTTGTCTACGTTCACTATTATTTTAAATAACATACCATTTACCCAGTTATCTAAACCAAAACACGGTACTATTTGTAAAACCCCACTTTCTGCTACTTTCCACAAGAGCTACATTATAAATTCCATGACTCACTGTCATGGATTAGTATCTTCAGCTATTATTCACTAGATACAGAAAGAAATCTCTTTTTCTCTAAGAGACAAAGAAGGGCCTTTATGATTCAGATTCACGTTCATCCTACTCAAGCCCACAATCTACTTCCTCCTCCTAATTTTTCTTATGGACCTAACATGTCACCCTCCTCAGAGAACAGTTGTTTGGCCTGATTACCTAATCCTTTTTTAAAATTATTTGAGTTTATTGGTAAATTTTTGATACACATTATGATCACACTCATCATAGAGAATTTGTACTTGTACATCATATATTTTGCATCTTTTTCCCCTATTCATTTCCACTCTTCATCCTTCTTCTCCTCTTTATTTATAAATGCTGTTTCCATTTTTTCCTCTTTTCTTGTTTTTTTTCTTTTTTCTTCTATGTTTTCATCCTTCCACCATCCCTAATTGTCTTTCCTATTTGAATATTTTTTTCCTATTTTACAGTAGCTACTATACATTTTGGTCCTTATTTACACTTTTTTCGGTTCCTCACACCCAACCTATGAATGGACAAAGAAGATGTGGCATTTTTATATAATGGAGTACTACTCAGCTGTAAAGAAGGATAAATTTGAGACATTTCTAGGTAAATGGATGCACCTTAAATGAAATAAATTGGACAAATATGTATAAATACAACATTGGTTCTCTAGTGTGAGAAACCTAATCTTAAATTATACCTTTTAAATACGCTCTTAATGCTTTGAATCATGATGATATTTAACTCGACTCTACATGTTCACTGAAAAACATACTGATTACAAGACATAATAAATGATATATAAAGTGTGGTTCTAATAAATCTTAATGAATAATTATTTAACATAAAAGCATTAGTTAAAAGATAACCAATAATCATTTTAATTACTGACATGTATTGGCTGAAAATGACTTTTATTCCAATGGCCTTATAAGAAAAACATTGGAAAAGGAAAGCAAATGATGAATGAAAAACAAAATACAATTTTCTACATGCTTATACCAGACTTGTACGTGGATTGCTATGTCAACACACATGATTGAAGACCTACAAAACCTTAGAGTAGGAACAAAAGTTACAGAGTCAGACAACTAAAGAGCACTGTATTCAACACAGACAAATACACTGACCAGCCTGTGGGTAAACAGCTCAGTTGCTGGATATGTAAGTGTGAAAAATAACTACAAAATATACACATGAAGGAAGGGAGTGAAAAGTTTTGTCATATGTAACTTTTAATTTTACTATGGCTTTGACGAGAAAACCTATTCAAAGAATTTCAGCAGAAGTTGAAATTCATCAGAATTATCCTAGACCTTTAAAGGATAGAAAGGCTTTGAACTATAGAATCATTTGCTTTAAGAATACTTCCTCACAGTAAGCATTATTTACAAGGGTACATAGGTATATGCTGGCAGAGATAGGGAATAATGTAATTTGTGATTATGTGTCTTCACCACCCCTTAAGCAAATCTGATGATTAATACAGCCACACACTCATGATCACCACCATCACCACCTCTGCCTCCATCACCTGCAGAGGTAACTCTCAATGTCCTTGTGTTCTACACTCAAGGATTCAAGCAACAAAGATGAAAGATGTTTTTAAAATTACATTTATATCAAATGTGCAAAATCATTTTCCTTGTCGTGATTCTCCAAATGATACAGTTATTTACATATTTTTTAGAGTATATCAGGGATTATAAATAACCCTGTGATGATTTTAAGTATAGAGGAGAATGTACATAGAGTATGTACAAATACTACAATACTATACTATTTTACTTAGAAAACTAAAGCATCCTCAGATACTAGTAACCATGGAAATCCTTGATCCAATTCCTCATGGACATTGAAGAAAGACCATACATGCCTACATAATCATATATTCCTTAGATGTCTCCTACAAAATATTTTTCCATCTATTACCCTGTAGCACTCAAACTAAAAAGCATTCAGTTTCACCACATATGTCCAAATAACTAGTTTGTTGAAAGGAGCAGCATTTGATTCTCAGTCTTTTTGAGATCATCCTTCTTCTACCATGTAACTATGACAGATTCTGCATTAAACCACTTAACGGGGCATTCATGAAGACCATTTTAACAAGCCATTTATTTCTTAACAAGCGTTTCTGACATATCTTACAGGTAGAAGATGGCACTTATATAAATTACTTTAAAGATGAAAATTAAAATGAACTAAAACAAAAGTATATTTAGTTGCTAGCCAAGTAGGAGCAAAGTGATCCTATGCATAGCCCCAGAGACTTCACATCTGTGCACTCAAGCACTTGTGTTAACAAGTGCAACTGTGTTTTCCAACTATGTCAATCCTCTCCCTTGGCTAATGTAGAATCCAGTTTACAAAATGTATCAAACTGCAGCTCTCTTGCTGAGAGGAACTGAACAGTGCTTTAATTTTCCAGCCAGGAGCTGGTATTTCATCACGAACCAGGCATATTAAATTGTCATGCAAATGGGAACACCACAATGTAGGCCATATGGCAGTCTCCCTTTGCAGAAGAGGAGAGACATTCAAATCAAACTGTCAAGTCTAAGAACCACTTCATGTCACAGTTATTAGTTTAGATATATGAGCAGGATATTTCTTTATTTCTTCTAAATATTCTTACTTCCTATGCTACCTAAGAGTGATAGGTCCAATAATGGTTTTTAAACATCTGGGTCAAACTTAAATCTATAAAACTCAGCGTGATATGTGAAGCTTTCATTCCATAATGGAGGGTGAAATACTGCTTTAAAATCAGTTGTCTAAGCTCACATATAAGGTTCCTCTTCACTTTGGGTTGAACAGGAAATATTTCAGCTTAGAATGGTTTTCTGCAGTGAAGAAGCAGACATGGTTCATACCATTTCTTCTCCAAAGCAAGTCATTGTGAAGTTGTTATTATTCTGTTAGCTTTTCAATGGCATAATACTGCTCAGATTTTACAAATTATATTAGGAGTTATCTCATTCATCCATCCAAAACATGCATTATGATCTTAATAGATGTCAAGCATCATTCTAAATGTTGCCTGTGTAGAGCAAGTTCCTCATTCTCATGGAGTTCCCCTTCCAGAAAAGACACTGAAAATCACAAATAAGATGATTTAAACAATATGTGCTGTAGAAAATAAAACAAGAGAAAGTGATAAAATAATAATGCACACTTAGAACACAATGATCACAGAGCTGTCGATATTTAGAGAGAAATTTTCACACCTATGTCAACTCCATGTTATTTGTTATTTGTTTGCTTTAATGCTTACATTTTTCCTTAAGGATTTTCCTATGATTGGTTCAAATATGTAGATGTTTCTGAAGCTCAGAATTTCAGGTTAAGGTCTACTGACGTTCACTACGTTTTCTTCCTCACCCACTGCTCTTCAGGTAAATTCATCCTGAGTCTCTAATTGTACTGCCATTTACAGATGAGAATTCTCCCTGAATTGTTCCTTCAGCGCCACTGGTACGATGTACCCACTGCGGTTCATTTTTCATTGGCTTTTTACTGTTAAATTCTACCTTCCATCTCCTTGGCTATTTTCATAGGCTCCAAGATTTTTTTAAAGCACAAGTGGGTGGATACACACAGCAAATGCAAGGAAGTGAACATTAAGTCCCAGATAAATTTCTAAAATGCTATCCTCCGGTCGGGAAATGAAATTTCATATTCCATAGTGCTATCTCTTCTTTTCATCTTTACCCTTCTTGTATTTATTATAGACTTCACGCTAGAAAGCCAGCAGGTATTAGGTTTATTCTTAGTTATTCCTGAGGTGGTACAGAATCAGACACTTTTGGAACAACGAATGCAATGATATTCCACTTAACATTGTTATGGAGTCTTTTTGGCTATTACTAAAGGCATATATTGTGTATTTTTTGCTTGGTATTACATTCCAAATTTTCTGAAATAAAATTTCAAGATAGTTACTGAAAAGTATCACCTAGAGAAATTATCACTACTTTGTCTTCTTTCCACAGTTTATCAAGGAAAAGACTCAGCTCAAAGATATTCCACCTGATGATGGCAGGGATATTGGGTTTTGTTTTGTTTCCAAAAAAAATCCATGTCCTATATAGCAAAGTTGCAGAAAGAAGCTTAAACCCAGATAAAAACATGGTAACTGTGATAAACATAATTCAGAGAAGACCCATAAATCAGAAATGACCAAAAATTTGTTAAGCAGCACTTTATGAATAAATTATACATTTATAAGATTCTCACCATAAGTTTGCCTATAAACTTTCTTTATGGTTCGGGGATACACATATATGTGAATATATGTGTGAAATTCAGTTTTAAAAAACTATATAGTTAGAAATATGCATTGTAATTATGTAATAACTCAGATTTTGACAATTGTAAGATTTTAATGCATAATAGATTTGAGAAAGAGGAGTTATGATCAGTTTTATAATTTCCTTTTATGATACCTCACAACAGAGTGTATTCCATAATAAAATGCCAGATGCAAAACAGTATTTTCAGAATGAATTTAGTCAAGTACAGGCAATCTCCTTATTCAGCTTGCCTGCAGATTTCCATTAAGATTGTTGCAAGCACAAATAAGCATTTTGAAATTTATAAAGTATAGATGTGTCCCTGTAACACCTTTTTGTCTTTCTACAGAGAATCATATTACTGTTCAAGAAAAACAAATATAGTAAGAATATTAATCTCTAACTGTGTATCTTCCTAAGGTTGTGTCCACAAGGGAGGGATCAGGTACCTGTATCCTTAATTTAAGCACAGAAAAATGTCAAAGGAGAAAATTCAGACTTCAGAATTACCAAATTATTTACTTCAAATCCCTTTGTATAGATATAGCTAAAATTCCCTGGTATTACAGGTACTGAAGTCAAACAGAAAATAAAATAAAAATTCTCAGAAAGTGAGAATCAACTCTTGTATAGATTATTGCCTTTCCAACTAGATTCTGAGAATCTAGAGAATAGAAAATTATTCTCTTTTCTTACTGGAAAATTGCTACTACTTTTCTGTAGTTATATGGTTTCTTCAATATATTATCTTGTAGTAGTTATAAGTTTAAACATTCTATAAACTCTCTCATCTAAGTTATAATAATAGATCCACAGCTATGCATATTATGATCTAAAAATGATCTCAGAAATTATGATTTATTATATCAATTATTCCAGTCTCCTGTTTGTGAAGGAAGCATTGGGGAATGCTCTGTCATTAAAAGTATCTTATAAAATCCAAGAAAGTAAAAAATGTAATTGTACTTATTTAAAATCTTTTCAATAAAGGGATAAATATGTACTAAATAAATGCATCACTGCATTGTGGAATTAATTTAAGATTTCAAATGCTATTATATTTTAATTAGAGTATGTTTCAAATACATAGTTTTTATATTCACCATAGGGACCTGGCACATGTACATCATACATCTTAATTTCTTTTATAACCCATTCCTCTCTCTGCCCTCTTCCATCCCTCTATCTCTAGATCCATGTTGCTCATTTGAAATGCTTATTATCTCTACTGTAATTTGCTCTTTAAACTATTTATACTTTCTGGGTTTCTCATATAAGAGCAATCATGTGGTATTTAAGCCTGAGTGTCTCAATTAGCATTATGATATTTAGGTTTACCAAAATGATTCAGATTTACCTTTCTTTATGGTACAGTAGCAGTCCATCGTGTATAAATAACACATTTTAAATCCATTCATCTCCTGATGGACAGATAGGCCGCTTCCAACATTTAACACATGGGTATGCATGCATTGCTGTGCAACGATGTCTTTACCTCCTTCACAAAGACACCTAGAAGGGGAGTACTGAGGCAAATGGACTTTCTATTTTTAATTTCTGAGGAATCTCCAAATTGATTTGTGTAGTGGTTGTACTAGTTTACATTCCCACCAACAATGTTGAAGAGATCCGTTTTCCCTGCACTCTAGCCAGCATTTATGAGTTGTTTTGCTGACGATAGGCATTCTTTCAAGAGTAAGATGGAATCTCAGTGTGGTGCTATTTATTTATTTGAGGTGGGGTTTTTTTGCATTTTTATAATGGCCACAGGTGTGGAATACTTTCTTATGCATTTATTGACCATTTGTACTACTTCTTTTGAAAAGTGTCTATTCATTTAAATGGTCCATTTTTAAGCGAGTCTTTTATTGTGAGGGGTTTAACAATTTTGAATTCTTTATTCTAGATACTAGTTCTCTGAAGATTTGCTGGAAAATTTTTTACCATTTTATACTTTATCTCTTCACTTTATTGGCTGTTGCCAACTAATAAAAGTTGCTTCCTTTATTGCGCAAGAAAAACTCACTTAAGTCCCGATTGTTTTTCTTAATGTTTCTTCATGGGCAGCCCGAGTTGTTTCAAAAGTCTTTGTGCCTATGTCTTCAAAAACGTTACCTATTTTCTTGTCTAACACAGTGTTGCTGTTTTAATATATAGACCTTTGATCTATTTTGATTTTATTTTAGTTCATGGTGAAAGATATGGGTCTAAATCCAACCATCTGCATGTGTATAGCCAATTTTCCCAGCACTGTTTTATAAAGAGGATATTCTTCCTCCAGCCTAAGTTTTTGCTTCCTTTTTCAATGATCAAATGGCTGAATGAATGTGGAATTGTTTCTGCTTCCTCTATTCTGTTCCATTAATTCACATTGTTTTTATCACTGTACCCTTGTAATATAACTTGAAATCTGGGATTGTGAAGATACTCATGTTGCCCAGGATTGCTTTTGGTACGCTATGTCTTCTGGTTCCATGTAAATTTTAGGATAGTTTTTCCTAGTTCTGTGAGAAATGTTGTTGGTATTTTGATTGGGGATTCATTAAGTCTATATATCAGTTTTGATAGCATGCCTATTTTGGTAAAATTGTTTCTGCCTGTCCAATAATGTGGAATATCTTTTCATTTTCTGATGTATAATTTGGTCTCCTTTCTCAAAATATTATAGTTTTCATTACAGAGGTCTTCATTTCCTTGGTTAGGTTGATTCTCAAGTATTTAATTTTTTGAGGTTATTGTAAATAATATTGTTTTTCTTATTTCTCTCCATGAATTTGTTATTGAACAGGAATGGCTATATTGATCTTGTATGCTGACTGTATCCCACTGCATTGCCAAATTTGTTTATTAGTTCTAGAAGCTTTTGGTGGTCCTTTTTGTGTCTTTACAAAGGGTCATGAATGTGATTTGAACGTGATTTTTAGTCCATGTCATGTGTGAATATTGAGTTTGACTTCTGCTTTTCCTATCTATATCCCTTTTCCTTTCTTCCTCTTCCATGACTGCTATCACTAAAGTTTTGAGTACTCTATTGAACCAGAGTGATGAGAATGGAAAGCCTTGTCCTGTTCCTGGCTTGAGTGGGAAAGCATTTACCTTTTCCCCATTTAAAACGATGTTAGCAGAAGGTTTGTCACAAGTGGATGTTATTATATTGGGATAAGGTTCTTATATGTGTATTTTCTTGAGTGTTTTATCATTAGTGGATGCTGGGTTTTTTCAAAGGCCCTTTCTGCATATATTAAGATGATCATGAATTTTTTCCTTGCATCTGTTTGTGTGATGTTTTGCACATAATGATTTGTGTGTGTTGAACCATTCTTACATACCTGAGAGAGAGCCTACTTGGTAATGATACAAAATGTTTTTGATGATTTGTTACAATCTGTTTTCCAGTGTCTTGTTGAGGATTTTTATATCTATGTTAAAGAGATTTTTCTGCAGCTTTCTCTTTTAGTTCGTACTTATCTGGTTTGGGAATTAAAGTGATTCCTAATGTCCAGAAATAAGTTTAGAACTACTCTTTCTCTTACAATTGCATTAAAGAATTTGAGGCACATTAACGTTACCTTTTTCCTGAAGTTATTATAACATTCACAGGTGAATCCATTTAGTCCTGTGGTTTTCTTTATTAGTAGGGCTTTTTTTTAATTGCCTCAATTTCAGTGCCTATTGCTGGATAGTTAAAGGTATTAAATATTCTTGGTTCTGTTTTGGTAATTCATATGTGTCTAGAAATTCATCCATGCCTTCTATATTCTCTAATTTGTTTGAGTAATGACATGCTGGATTTCAAAGTTGGCAGTTGTGATTGAGGTTTGCTCATTTCTAATTGCATTGACCAGTTTGCCTATAAATTTGTCTATGTTGTTTATTATTTTGAAGAACCAGGCCTTCAGTTGACTTACTTTTTTTTTTTAGTTGACTTACTTTTTGTAATTTATTTTATTCTCAATTCATTTCTATTCTGATCTTTATAATTTCCTTCTTTATACTACTTATGGATTTGGATTATTGCTGCTTTTCTAGGACCCTGAGGTGCCTCATCAGGTTATTCAAGGGTATTCACCCTGTTTTTCTAAAGTAAGCATTCACAGCAATAAACTTGCCTATGAAGACTGCTTTCAATGTGTCCCAAAAGTTGTAGTATGGTCTACTAGCTTTATTGTTTGATTCCAGGAAATGTTCATTCCCTCCTTCATTTCTTCTGGGAAACACTGATTATTTGAGTGTATGTTTTAATTTCCAGTTGTTTGCAAAATTTCTGTGTTACTTTTTTCATGTATTTCTAGTATCATTTCACTATGATCTGAAAAATACATGATATAAGATTCTTTTGTATTTATTTAAGAAAATTTTAAGGACTAGTATTTGGTCTATTTTGGAGAAAGTTTTGTGTGCTGCTAAGAAGAAGTGTACTTTGTTGAAGCAAGGAATATTCTAAACATCTCTGAAGTTCATTTGTTTGAGTGTGAAGCCAACTCTAATATTTCTTTCTTGATTCTTCTGTAGGTGATCTATGTACAAAAGTGGGATATAGCATTAACACACTATGATTTTGCTGATGTTTACCTGATCTTTTCTGTCTAGCAGTGTTTGTTTTCGGAAATGTAGTGTCTTAGTATTCAATGTATGAGCATTCACAATTGTTGAATTGTTCCATTAACTAACATGTAAGTGACTTTCTTTGCCTCTTCTGATCAATTTTGGCTTAAAATTTACTGTTATGATTTTTACCTAGATGTTATCCTAAAGCCTCACTTGATCATAGGCAGGACTCACGAAAGGTGACAGGATTTTAGGTTTATTATGGTAGCTGACTTCCAATTGGAGGGGGGCCCTGGGTGGAAGAAGTGGTTCAGTGTGGGTGTAGCCTGGCATATCTCCCTCCAAAGCCATTCTCTTCTCTTTCCAATTTCTGGTTGCCACAGTGTGAGCATCTTCTCTGCTCCGTCCCTCTACCATGCTGCCTTGCCTTGAAACCAGCAAGCAAAAGTCTGAACTTTTCTGTAAGTCAAAATAAACCTCCCCTCTTTTAAGGTGTAGGTGTTGGGTATTAGGTCTCAGCAATGAGGAAACTAACAGAACCACTTTGTCTAAAACTAGGGTAGCTATTCCTACTTGCTTTTGGGCTCCCTTTGCATGGAATATTGTTTTCTACCTTTTGATTTCTAGTCTATGAATTTCTTTTCTATGCAGCATATCATTAAGTTTTGTATCATACATTCTGCTAAGCTGTATCTTAATTGGAGAGTTAAGGCTATTTATATTAAGTTGTAGAACTGAAAGATTTTTTAACTATTCCTGTTGTTGCACTTTTTTCTGGTGTTTGTTCCTTTATTTTTCCCTTTCAAATGCTCGTCTTGCTTGATGTATCCATTCTATTGGAGTTTTCTACAGTATTCTTAGCTTCATTATCTCTACCACAATATACTTCAGAAATTTTTGGAGTACTTATTTCATGGTCTTGAATTTCTTAAGATGTTCTTTGTTATGGTATATCTTCATTTCTCCCTCAAGATAGTTTAGGAGGATGTATTAATCTGTGTTGAAATTTGCTTTTCTAAGGACTTAAAACATTTCATCTTAAACTCTCCTGGCCTGTAAAGTTTGTGTTGAGAAGTCTCCTGCAGTCCTAATGAGCTTATCTTTACAAATGAGTTGTTGCTTTTTTCTAACATCTTTTAAGATTCTGTTGTTGTGTTGGACTTCTGAGATTTTGATTACAACGTGTTGTTGAGTTGTTCTCTGCTTCAGGCAGTTTGGGTTTCTATAGTCTCACCTACCTATATGTTGAATTCTTTTCTATACTTGGAATGTTTTCTGCTATGATTTCTATGAATAAATTTTACATGTCACTAATATTGTGTTCTGAGTTTTCACTGAATACAGTTAGTCTTAGGTTAGTCTCTTTTTTTGCTTCTTCTAGCTGCTTTTGTGTTCATTTGCCTTGCTCTTTACAAAATCAACATATCCAACCATACATCATGTACATCAAATCTTGTTTTAACAATTTCATCCTTTTTATCAGTACCATACCATACCTTTTTAGAGACTAATCTACTATGAAATAATAGACAGGGATATAGAAGGAGAAAGAAAATAGGATTTGTAAAAGAGTTTTGCTATCAATAAGAAAGGGAAAAAAGAGAAAAATATCAATAGTTGAGAAACAAACAGGCAATCAGGCTCTATGGAAAATATAACACAAGCAAGTGGCTAGTGCTGTGTGGTTTGAAAGAATATGTGTGAGAGTAGGAGGCAGAGGGAGATGGAGGAGGGAGGCATCACTACAGATTGACGGTAACTATGAGATTGTTGCCTTGAAAGATACTCCTCACATTAAAATAGAGGATATGTATATATTCACCAAAATATACATATACTTCAGGAAAAGAAAACTTGTATAAATGTTTAAATACTAAATTTATTGAGACATTATAAGATTAATACAAGTTATCTTTACCATCACAAGAGGTGCTCAAAGTGGTGGCCACTGGCTTCCAGACATTTATTATTTTTCTTTTCCTGAAACATTTATACATTTTGGCTATATACAGTGTGTGTGTGTGTGTGTGTGTGTGTGTGTGTGTGTGTGTGTGTGAAAATGAGGAGAGGGAAGATAAAAGGCCATAGAAAAGAGAGAGAAAAAAGAAAAACTTTAGATGAGGAAAAGAAAAATGACAACAAAAAGAAGAAATAATTAAGAAATTTAAAAAAGAAAGAGGAATTAACAGTAAAAAATATGTAGGTATAAAAGCACAAGACCAAAACATCCTGACAGTCCCATTTATGCAGCACTTTGAGCTCAGCGGCAGATCTCTGAGATGGGCTTCCACACCATCCCTGGCCCTGTGGTTTGCTTAATTGCCTGTCTGTGAGAAAAGAAGAATGCCAATCAATCCAACTGCCTCTCAGCGCTAGACTTCTGCCTGCAAGTAGTAATTTGCCATTGCGGAAAACTGCAGACCTTTGTCTCTGTCTCAGGAGCTGACCACCTCAGTTAACTTGGGGAGAGGAACATGTGGTGTAATTAGCCCTGTACCAGGTTTTATTTTATCAACTTTTACCAGAGACTCTCACTCCTGCTCATTTCACTGCAGAGCAAATCCCATGGTCATGTCTGAATTTTCCCTTCACAAGCTTTATACTTATTGCATCCACAGCCCTCTGACCCAGGTACTACTTTCTGTTGTTCTGATCCTAGTTTCCACTTGTTTGTCTGCAGTCAGTGGCTTCTCTGCATTCAGCAATCCTTTCTGGGGGCATTGGAGGCTTTCTATGGACACCTCTTAGCAGGCCTGGGCAGCTGTAGCAACAGTACAGTACTCCAGGTTACAGGGAAGAAATACTTATTTCTGGGTTGTTCTACCCTCTTTTTCTCTCCAGAGTCCTACTGCCACCAGATGCTGCTTGCTCATGTAGCCCCTAAGATGCAGTCCTATCAATGTTCAGGCTTAGGTCCTCTTCAGGGCAGTATCATTGTTTTTAAATTCCCAAGTGTGCACTAGTGTTGTCTTATACAATGCTGCCTTTCAATTTCTCTGCAGCCCTAGTTAGCAACTATTTCAGTAGCAGTGATCCTCTTCCAGGAGCAGATGGTGGAGGGCTTATTCACTTAGCCTATCAGCCAGGCCTCTGCTAAAGTCCTGGCACCCCACTTCAGGTGGCTGACCATCTCCCAAGATGGTGATGCAGGAGGGGCCTAGCTTCCTCACTTTCCTGTATCTGGCTTTCTCTACAATTCTTGGCTCAAGGTACCTAATTTTTTCCATTGCATGACTCAGAGTCTGGGTTCCTTCCTGCTGCCACCTAGGTGGCCAAGATAATCTCTCTCAAATGCTATTTCATTGAAATGTCTGCTGAGTGTTAGTCTCCAGTTAACTTTTCCATCCATATGCAAAACTACGAATGCTGTGGTTATCAGTGACTTGCTTGGGTCAAAAATATGCACACACCACTGGAACCCTCTCTTTATTTGATGCACAAATACGTATCTCAGCAAAGGGAGCTATTCATTACATGGCTTTAAAATGTTAACGAGTTGTTCATGTGTTTCTCTTGTAATACATGGTATGCAGCACGAAGGTACATTTAAAACTAAATCAGACAAACAAGCTTAGATACCTCACAATGCCTTTTATATGAGAACCCAAAGGATAAAGAGCAAAATAAAAGATAAATAATAGGAAATAGGAAAATAGGTCTTTCTCAAGGGAAGGGATTAAAAGATGGTGGAGGGGAGAGGATGGGAAAAAAGGACGAAGATGTGGTCTGTCCATGTTCCAGCTCCAGACAGGGAATGTAGACATTATGGATGGCAAACACATACAGGGAAAGAAAGGGGATCAAGAGATGAACGGAGGGGGCAGGGAGGGAAGGGAAAGGGGATGAGAAAAGCAGTCAAGGTGTGTCGTGCCCCTGAACCAACTCTGTGAGGAATGAAGCATTATGTACTACAGACATGTGCTACTAAAAAATGAAAAAGCAAAGCATTCCACATTGCTAAGGGTATAAAAACGTTCCCATAAGTTTATCATGTACTGCAGAATAAGGGGTGAAATGCAATTTTAAATGACTAAACGTTTTCCCCTTCATTAGCTTGAGGTTAACTCTGCCAACCAGCAATTTCACTCTTCTCGCCAATAAATTAAGCCATGGAGCACTGTCACCATGTGTAACAGGTGGGTCCCAACACTCACACTTTTGAAGCATGCTTAGAAGTAACAAATTCAGATGTTCAGCAATAGAAGTGCATGTGGGTGTAAATGTGTACGTGCAAGCATGTGCACCTCTGTGTATGCATGTGTACACGTGTGTGTGCATCTGGGAAGTTTCACAGTTCCATCTAGGAGGAAACATGATTCATTTCTGATGTTCTATAGAGTGAATTATCACTGATAATAACTTAAAAGATAATGCATTTGTAATTGCAACAACAGTGGCCTATGAGTGATAACTGAAGCTTTTTTACAACCAATCTTAAGCCCATGTGTTTCTCAGGCTTTTCATGTGTACAAGACAAATAAAGAATAAATATGATCCCTCCTTATCCTCCATTTGCAAAATTTTTCCAAAACATTTTGAAAAATATGCGTCTTTTTTGCCATATTCTTTCTAATGCATCAGGGAATTTGAAACTGAAAAATTCTTGAGCATATATTTATATAGTTTTAAAAATTTATTTAACTGAATCATAATGTAAAAACACACAGATTGTACATTTTAATGGGTTACCATGAAAACTTTTGATATGTGTGTATATTTTGTAATGTTTATATCAATTTCAATCTATCTCTCACATTTATTATACATGTACAGTGAAAACATTCAAGATCCATTCTTCTAGTGGAGTTATTTATTTGTGAAAGTCATTACCACAATGTCTAACACATAATTCAATAATTATTCTGAGAGATGGATTTTATGAAATCCTTAAGTATTATTTCTTGTGTGTGTAGACATTTCTGGGTGTACACATACCTTAGTAGAGTGAGGTAGTTTGCAGTGTTAAGCGTATCTTTAAATAAACTTCAAAAATACTTATTCTATCATTACTTCACCACCACCAACCATACACATACATTCAGAGTGAATTTCATGCTGTGGGATGAAGATTAACACAGAATCAAGACACTCTCTGGGCCGACACTTATATTCCCAAGTAGTTGCTCACTTGACATGAGCACCAAATCAGCAACTTCTTGGTAATGTCTTCTACATACCTCTCACATAGCATGCCAGCACTTTTGCATAAGTTAGTGCCCAACACACAGCCCAGACTATGTACATGGTCGTTTCTTAAGCATTTTACATATATTAAATCATTTAATCCTTTAAACAAAACTAATGTGATAAGAATTACTACTATCCTGCCTTTACAGATATGAAAACAGCACCTTGGAGAAGAGCTACACCTCTCCCAAGACCCAACAGCATCTCTCAGCGTCCCTAACCAATATCCTCCTGTCTCTCAGTACACTTCTGAAAGCTTCATTGCTCTGCCCCCTGGAACCTTGTGCATCTGTTTACTCACCATTAAAAAAAGGCTCAGTTATGTTTTAGTTACCAGAGCATAAACCACCTCAAATACCACCTACCTCTAGTTCTTTTTAAAATGCTAAACGGTTGGCTTAGAAAACATCCTCTGGTAACAGGGCAAGCAAGATGCAGCCTTTCTTCAAAACCACTGGGGACTCTAGAGGAGGCAAAAAGTCATTTTACATGCTCCCAAAGCTACTAAAATGAAACAAAGCTTGGAAAAGCAAATACATCTCTTCCCAAGAGCCCCATTCCAACAGATTTGTTGGAATGGAAGGGAGTGGAAGGGGTGGTTGTCCAAACAATCTCATTTTATAGATGAACATCCTAAGTCTTTGGATATTAGACCGATTGCCCAGAGATAGGCAGTGAGGTTCTAACCACAGCAATGGGCCCAGATACTGGCTCCGCAGATGCCCAGTGCACTGCCATATCATACTGCTGCCTTTTCTCTTTATAGTTTTGTTCCTAAATATAGAGCTTGATAACTCAGTTTGCAATAGTATGAAACAGAAACAATCTAGCAATAAACTATGCTTATGCTATTACCTTTTAAGTAGCATGCAGTGCATATTCAGCAAGGGCAGCTACTGCGACAGTTGTGTAATTTGAGCTATTTGAGTCTTCAGAGGTAAAGAGAGGGTCTACAGTTAGAAGTAAAACCTGGGCCAAGAGTAAAAAGCTTCTGCTATTATCACTAGCAGAAGGCCACAAGGAATGGAAGGCCGTAGGAAAAGGAGCAAGCTAGAGACTGAGTTGAAATGAGGACACAGTGAGAAACCAGCCATCTGTCCACCAGCATTGGAGCACATAAAATAGCTGCAGGACATCATTGCCTTCCAAATGAACCTGTTCTCACAGTGGAGTCCCAGGGTCAATGCTCTACTCATCAACTGTGTTTGATGGAGAACTCAGCAACTGAGATCTGAAGAATATGCTGAATTCAGGCACACACCAGGATAGAAAACCTTGCCTCTGACATGCATACACTGATAACTATCCTGAGCATAAAAATGAGACTTAGAGAAAGTTAAAGAATTTTAAGTTTCTTCCAAATAAATATTCACTTCTGTAAAAGGTAACACTGATTGTTTCCATGGAAAGATGGTCTGCTTGTCACTCTCCTTATTTTATTTCTATAGAAATAAAAAATAAAATAAAAACATGAAAGGAGGTCAAGGGTGTATTAAAAATAAAAGTTCAGACATAAGTTCTTTCTGCTCGATTCCTGTACTCCACTGAAGCTTGGTTTCTCAGAAATGCACTTCTTCATTTCTCTGCTAGACCCACAAATACAATAAAGTAGGATAATGGCCCTTAAAGCAGTGTCACAACAGAATAATAGTTTGCACCACTTCATCCACAGAACTGAAGTACCAATGTCAGCTCGTTACACTCTACTGTAGCAGAGGGTGAACAGATTAGCCAAAGTGGGGCAAGCACATCTGAGTCAGCAAAGCTGTACTGCGACTCTCAGAGCTACTCATAAGGGCAGAGAGGGAGCAAACTAACAGGAATAAAGAAGAAGGAATAGAAGAAGAATCTTGGTATTTTATTTAGCACTATCTTAGTTCTGGCTACTATAACAAATTGGTATAGACTGAGTGGCTTATCTACAAACGCATATGTTCTTTTTGGGAGGGTAAAAGTCAAGATCATGGTGCCAGCATGGTCAGGTTCTGGTGCAGGTTGCAGACTGCCCCATTCTTTGTATTTTCACCTATTGAAAAAGAGCTAGTTCTTTCTGTGTAAAGAGATCAATCCCATTGATGAGTGGCCCACAATCATGAATTAATTATCCAAAGGCCCTGCTTCCAAATATCACCACGTTAGGATTTAGGAGGTGAACAGACAAATGGAGGGGGAAAGATCAACACTCCATCTATAGTAAGTACCGAGTATCGAATTACCAGGATGCTAAGCATAATTATTTGGTTTATATTTATGATTTCTGCAAAAAACTGTCAGAAGTAATGAAGTGGAGACACTTTTATGTTTCAAAAGTTGAAACATACAAGTAGACATCATTTATGAAAAGTTTGATAATTGGCTTCATGATATAAAATACTATTTCATTAAAGTGGCTCCAAAATTAGATTTGATACCACAAATATTGATTTAGTAAATAGGAGATATTAGGCACTGTGCTAAAAGTAAGGATACAAATAAACAGAAGTAGGAAGTAGTCTTCAGTAACTTTGTGTTTTAAATTTATGGTCTCCAGCTTCCAAACATCTTTTCTACAAATGCTGGAAATAAATCACAAAGAAAGAAATAGAACTGGAGGGAAAAACGAGAAAGAGTATAAGAGTACATCAAAAAGTATATTCTGAGTTTTTTTTAAGATTTTGATGAAATGTAGCTAATTCTTACCATTGTTAAGGCACATTGTCATTGTGTACATTAACACAGTGGCACATGTGCCCCGCCCCATGTGCTGCCCTCAGACACTTTTATTTTCTCACTGACCACAAATGTTGCTATTTTAAATCCTAACTTGTATTTATTTTCATGGACACACTCTACGTTCCATTGTCACCCGCAGCCTATCAAGCGCCAGCCTCTCGTTCAATGACCACTGCTTCTGTTTCCGGCCGCCCCACTGCTCTTCCTGCCACAGGCTTGTGCCACGCTGTCACTCCTCATTCACTGCTCACCACACTCCCACCGAAATGATGTCCGAGTCCTCAGTGCGTCACTGAGGCAACCACTTTCTAAATAGCCTCATGCCCCACAAATGGCCACTAGTTCTGTCTTCCAGACCCTACTCTGACTTCATAATTCACTGTTCTGTGATACTGGGATCACTTTGTTACCAAAACGCAGCACCTCTGTGCCCACTTCAAAACTTTATTTTGTTAAGCCCCATGCAGTGATTTGTATTATATGTCTCATTGCAGGGCTAGGTGTCTCTTTTTCATTAGATTTAGGTCCAGCTCTTCTTTCATTAACTTGCTTGCCTTGCATTTGAAATTACTTCCTGCATTCACTTTTAAATATTTATTATGTTTCTCCTCATTGATATACAATATTCATTATGTCAGTGCCATATGACAAACATTTTGAATATGGCCTAAAAGAGAATATTTTTCAGCACTTACTTGTAAAGGAAAGAAAAAGGAAAGGAATATGGCATATTTGCTTCCTTTTTGAGATATATTAACTCTTAGAGATTCCTAGGATTTGAACCTGTCCTCATAAATCTAAAGTCCTCTAGAAACTTAATGTTGGAGACAGCCTTAGAAACTTAATCCCCAATGCAAGAGGAAGGGGGCTTCATAGGAGGTGATTCCATCACAAGAGCTTTGCCTTCGTGAATTGGTTCATGTCTCTCTTATGAGAGTGGCTAATTGTTACAAGATTGGGTATGTAAGGAAAATAATTTCAGTCCTCTTTTGCTCTCATATGTCTCTGTCCCAAACATATTGTCACCCTCGGCTATGGGACAGCAAAGCAAAAAGGCTCTCTTGAGAGGCCCACATCACATCTTGATGTTGAACTTCTCAGTACCAGAAGTGTGAAAAAACTAATTTCTATTAATTATATAAATTAACCAGTTTGTAGTATTCTGTTATAGCAACACAAAACTGATTAAGCCAGGGGTATTTGGAGCTTAATGTGAAATAATGGATGTTGGAAAGATTGGAAAATGTCTAAGATAAGAATAAAGTAGAAAAAAAAAGATAAGAAGAAGCACAGAAAAGTCGTTACTTGCCCAAGGCCACATATCTATATATGGTAGAGCCTAGGTCCACACTGAGGTGGTCTTTATTTGTTTTATTTATTTATTTATTCAGGGGTTTTGAGACAAGGTCTCACTATGTAGTTAAAGCTGCCCTTGAGCTATATATGTAGTCCAGGCTGGCCTCAAACTCCTGGCAATCCTCCTGCCTCAGCCTCCCAAGTGCTGGGATTATAGGTGTGCACCACTGCACTCAGACTTTTTATTTTTTATATTTATTGATTGATTGTTTGGCCAAGAGTCTGTATCTGAACTAAACATGAAATACTAGTCTTAATACCAAAAGTACACATAAGTATTGAGATAGTCAAAGTGGAAGAAATAATGCTAATGTGCTGGCCTCCCGTGGGTGGTATTTCATGAGTTCCTGCATAGCCAGTGCTGGGACTGAACTTCAAGCATTGCACCTGCCAGACAAGAGCTCTAACCTGAGTTGCATCCTATTGCTTGGACTTCTAATATGTGTATCTGACCTTCTGAAGCAGAGCTGGGTAGGTTACGGCTGGTAGGGTGTTATGGTTTGTGTCTGCATGTATCCCCAAATCCTCATGCGGTTATGGGGTGGCTTTTAGAGTTTATGACTGATGGATGATCCAATGCTGGGATTAGGGGTGTGAGAGCTATACCCTCCCTAGGGCGGATAGTTTGTATATGTATGAGAGAGAAAGAGGCTGCTGGCTGCCATTCCTCCCTTCTTGCACTTGTTGCTTTGCTGTGTACCACCACCATGAACTATTGCCCTCTGCCATGTGCCACTGTGCCTCAGAACAAGCCAACTATGGACTGAAACCTCCACAAACTGTAAGCTAAATAAACCTTTCCTTCCTTCATTTGGGCATTGGGTATTTTGTCTCAGCAACGAGAAAAAAGTAACTGAGACATGGGGTAAGAATGGCCCACTGCTTGCTTTTACAAATTGCTAAAATTAAAAAACAAGTTTTATTCAAACATAAAAAGCACAGAAAAATAATCCCGATTACCTAGTCTAGATAAAAATTTTCTTGCAAATCTTTATTACAACAAACGAGACCTGTTTTGTCCAATGTGACAGGTACTACACTTAAATAGCTATTAATATTTAGTGAAACAATTACATTGAAACAAACATCCAAATAACTATCCATGCCCTCAGTCACACCAGCTACATGTCCAGTGCTCCCCTGCTGTACATGCTGAGTGATTACTTTGTTGAGTAGTATTGAATATAGGACATTTCTATAACCACCGGAAATTCTTGTTAGCATTAATCTAGATCCTAGAACTACTTTATTTACTAATATGAAGAGATCAATTCAAAATTAGAAAATAACTTCGAAGTCTAAACTCTGAATTTCTTAGATAATATTTTGTATTTAATTTAGTTCATCTGTACAGGAAAACTCTTGGGATAACAACAATTTTACGCAAGAAATATCCAATCGAGTGGGGCGCTGGCTGCTGTTTGTATTTTCTGGCTGGAAAGGAAACAGAGAAAATAAAGAATGGGGATGAGGGAAAACACATCGCTTTACCCACCCGCCTGTGTCTCCACCATTCTAGCCGTTGGATAAGTCCTAACTGTGTACATGACCCATATGAAGCCCGCGTCAACTGTCCTGTAGTCCCCTCAAAGCTGGAAAACACTTAGCCTTCATAAGCAGCACCTTTTTCTTAGGGACACTATTTCTCTTCTGAGTGCATTGTTTAATGTCACCATGTCAGAACTTGCGGGTTAGGTGTACTGAATGAAAGTTAAGTGACTGTACCAATTAGAACACTTTGGTATGGAAAGTCAAGCACTACGAAGAGGTGAGTGAGTACCAATAACTAAAAATATATTGTATTAGCAAACCCATGTTTTTCCTTAAATAGTGAAGTATTGACCCAAAGCTACAATAGGTAAAATTTGAATGAAAAGCCCCTTAACCATTCTACCTCTTCAGGGGCTGTAGTATTAACAACATGATATGAAAGGGCTGTTTTAAAGAGGTGTTAAGACTCGGCATACATTTGAACCCTAAATATTAGAAGCTAATCAAATGTGGAGGGACCATGACAAGAATATGCCATAATCCAAAGTTCGAATTCACAGCTGAGTTTGAAACCTGGCTTTGTTCTTTATTTATCTACTGTGAGTCTTGTTTGTCTCACCTATAAGGGCAATGTTAGGACTATGAAATTTCCATTATTAGAGCATTAAAGGAGTCCATGAATTCCTTTCGCACACACCTAGGCTGTCACTCAGTATCCCAGCATTCAGTGTCTCACTATCCATTTGCCCTCAGCCATGAAGACAGACTTGAAGAGCGCTTTGCCCTGATTCACCATCACTCTCAGTAGGGATCCTGAGATTCTCAGGTGTACCATGTGCCTGCACTCTAATCTCTGAATGGCTCTAGGAGGTGGGGGATCCTTCTTAATGCTCTCCTCCGCCTTTATTTTCCCAAAACCTCATCCCCATATCACATGGCTTAAAGTTTGCGGCATTTTCTGAGTTTTGTTATGAAATCATCTTTTCTAAAGTATAGTCTTTCACTAAAAGATCAATTCCATAATTGTGGGAAAGTCTTTCTCTTTTGCTCATTGATGTATTTGCAAGATCTATTAATGTACCTGATACACATTAAACACTTTCCTAGATCATTACTTGGAAACTCCAGTGAAAACACTGAGTGAGGCTATGCATGGATTACCCTCCTAAATAAATAAAACCTCTTTGGATTAAAGAGTATTGATCTAGAAATGTACTTATCATAGAAAGAAAATAAGTTAGGCACAGAACCCAACCTCTGAGTTTGTTCTTTCTTTGAATAAATCTCCTTACATATTTTGTTCTCCATTTAGTGGGTAGTTAGTGTCATAAGTATTAAAGAAGCTTATTTTATCAGACCTTTTCAGAGAGATGGAGGAATATGCCCTAGTCAATACTTGGCTGTTCTGATTAGCAACAGGATGATCATTTCATGCCCAACTATGCAAATATAAAATTAGCATGAAATAATAGTTGACTCAGCCATGTACTATGCTAGGAGTTCAAGGCCAGCCTGGGCCACATAGTGAGTTCAAGGCCAGCTGAACTACAAAGTAAGACCTTGACTAGAAAAGCTGATCCATATGAGAAAATGGAAATAGGTAGGAACTGTATATCCCAATTCGTGAAATAAATACTCATTTTTATTATAAGATATTAACTGCCTTACATTACTTTCTTGCATGTGTAAATCAAACAAATACCAGGCACATATCTAAGAGCACTGGAAATCGTGCAGACCTGTTTTTCCACAAACTGCCTGAGAAGGCTGTGCTTCCAAAGCCCTGCAGCCAGCTAATAGCTACCTCATGGCACCATGGCCTCATATGACTGAGGCAAAACAGCACTGAATCAAAATATAATATTTTACAGGAAATCTTAAGTGAAGGAGCTGAGCTGAATAAGTAGAAAAAGCATGATTTGTATTCTTCTCTAGATTTAGAGCCATAAAACATGGCTTAGCAAATATAAAATAACAGGAATGGTACAAGGTAAATTCTTAGGCCACAATGGAATTGTGCTAAAAATTGAGAATAGCAAAATAGAAAATCTACAGACCTTTAAAATATATTAAACAGAAAATGAATCAAGGAAGAAGTCATAGTAAACATTCAAAATTATTTTAAACTAACTGACTAAAATATGTCATCTAATTTGGGAGAAGTGATTAAACAGGGCTTGGGTAGAAATTTATTATATAGCACTAAATACATATATTAGAATAAAAGAGGAGTATAAAAGCAATGATTTAAACTTTCACAATAATGAAATAGAATCAGAAGAAAGTCAGAATAAAGGTGAGAGAGAATTTGTAATCACAATCAATAAAATTTAAACTAGAAAACAATAAAGGAAATGAATGACATGTTTGTACATCTTTGAAAAAAATTAAATACTCTAGGCAGACCACAGCAATTCTAGTACAGCACAAATTTCACACAATGAGAAATGGGTGAGTTAAAAAATTAACTTTGCATCTATGGTACAAAGAAATTGTGTCAATAACTTACTGATCTTGCAAAAACTGAATCATCAGTTCTCAGTGTTCTTATTAGTTTACCAAATATTTGAGGAAGCAGTGATATAGATTCTCCACAACCTATTGTGAAAATACAACAATGGGAGAACATCCTAATCTATTCTAAAAAGTGAGAATTACCTAACACAAAAGAACGAACAAATATATTACAGGAATGAAAAAGTATAGAGCAGTACCATGAAGAAAGATACAAAAGTTGAAACCAAAATATAGCAAATCAAGTGCAAAACTTTTCATGCATTTTAATTCATTATTTCAGATATGCAAATCTGGCTCAACATTCAAATTCAAACTCATTAAATGTAACCTACCCTATTAACAAGCTAAAGGAGAGGAACAGAGGAAAAAAGAATATAGGAAATGACAAAAACACACACAATATTCAGTATTCACTCAATAGTATTCAAAAGTTCTCAGACAAGAAGTAGAACAAGTACCAGGCACATATCTGAAGTAGAAGTAGAAGAGAATTCATCACTATGATTAAGAACATAAAGCAATCCCCTTTATCTAACATCATAATAGAATTAATAAAGGGATTAACAAGAATTAATTTACAAAAGAATTAACAAGTTTTCTATAATTAACAAAGGATTATATGGCGAGGTATTTGGATAAGAGAGGCTAATACACAAAACTCAATTTCCTATAAGGCAGGAGATAATGATTGAAATTTGAAATTCTATTCATCTCTGACATAGCACTAAATACTGTGTGATCCAGTTACATGACATTTCTGAGAAGGGTAAATTTAAACCAGATCAGTAGTTATTATGGACTTTGGGGGAGGAGAACCTTTATAAGTCACACACAGAGGATTATTTTTAAGATGATGGAACTGTTCTGTATGATATTGAAATGAGGGGCATAAAATAGGAGGCATCTGTTAAAATCTGTAGAGTATTACACTACAAAGAGTAAGAGTCATGGTATGTGACTTTAAAAAGTAATTTATGAGGTCAGATGATCACAGGATGAAATGCCCAAAAGATTATAAATGCATTGAAACTGTATGAAGCATTCTCACTGAAGGTACTGGGATAATAAGATGTTGACTTTAGTACCTTTGGAAATCACTGGAGTCCACAGAATCAAGGCAAACTAACCCATAAGACTTGTGTTCTGCCTAAAGGAGCAGTTTCCCAGGGAGTCAAAGGTTAGCAACTTTAAACAACTATTCATGTATACTAGAACTGCCAACAAAGTACACAACTGGTGGTGAGCAGTTCATATCTTACATAAAGTGGTCAGTCACAAATAAGCAATAGGAGGTTAGAATATTTCAGGTGTTAGCAGGGAAAGTGAAAACAGTATGAAGTCACATTTAGTTTTATATACATATGGCTGCATATAGGGAGAAATATGGGTGTGTGTACCCATGATAGTATGTTGTGTGTGTGTGTATCCATCCTTTGTCTTGTCAACTGAGAAAGCCTAGACGTAATGATAGCCCAGTAATAATAAGCATGTTTAGTGTCCAGATCTTGACCTCAAATATGGTTATTCAATCATAGAATCAAACAATCTTTGGAAAAAATCATTATTCTAAACTAAGTAAAAAATATCCAGGATGAATAGAATAAATATATAGTGGACAGAATAAAGTTTCTGTTCCAAATAACTTATATAATACTCTGTCCTGAAGGAAATGAAAAAATACTCCCCACTCTTTACTTGTGGACTACTTCTAGCTATTATTTTCCACAGAGTTCATCACAGAATAAAAGGGGAATAAAAAGTGACTTTATAGTAGAGAAGCCTGACCAACCCTACCTAAAACTGGACGATCAAGATTGATAGCGATAGTGATCAAATATATAGATATATTCCTTGATATGATGTGATGACAATGGTACTTGACCTAAGAGATTTTCCTCTCAAAAACATTAAACTGATTAGGAAGAATGAATCAGAGACGTCCCCAGTAACAAACTTTTCCCAAGTTATCTTAGGAGTACTCAACACTGTAAAGTTCATGCTAAAACAACAGAAGTCTAAAAAACTTTTATCAAAAGCAGCCTAAGACATTGTTACACAGTAATATGGTATTATAAGTGAGATGTTAAACAAAAAAACTAGTGGTTATAAAAAGAAAAATTGGAATAAAATATACATTTTATTAAATATTTGAATAATGTATCAATATTGGTCCATTTACTTTGACATATATAACACGTTTACATTGAAATTCTCAGTATAATCCTTGCAGTAATTTCAAAAATATAAAACTGCTCTATAATCAAAAGAAAATAAGTTATTTAAGAGTAGAAAGAGTATATATCAATATAGCCATATAATTTGGAATCATTTTCTCATAATGTTTAGATCTTTTCACTCAATAACATTAAAATCTAAAGTTGATTTTTGCACAGATATCAGACTTTTTAAGTTTCCCATGAGATTATACTATCCACTCAATGTTATAAATAATTAAACTGAGTGATTACTCATAAATAGAAAACCTAAAGTAAAACAGTTAGTAGTTTATCACCAAAGAGGACAAGGAATCAGCCATAAGTGATTCTAGTAAGACTCCAAATAATTGGTAATATCTACATTGCTTAAACTTCCATAAAGTTCTTTGATTTTAAACTTTATCTCTGTAGGAGGTTAGAAAAACCTAATATCCACAGTTGATCTCAAGGATAACAAAAATAGCTACATTAACAACAAAATCACAGACACTTCTAATTCATAGATATGTATAATTGTGTTAAAGAAATAATACAACAGGAACAATAGTTTTTCTCTTAGAAGTGCTCTTATGGCTCCATGCATTACTCACGGATCTTTCAACTTTGCTAAGAGTGAACCTACATATACCCAGAGAAGCACATATTCTAGTCTTTGCACAAAACCTTAGTCATGTTGCCAAGTATAAGTGGAAAGTAATTAAGAGTTCCTTTGAATTCATGAAACATATGTCAACCTCATAAATCCATTCTTAATGCGTAATAACACTTTAAAATTTCTTTCCTAAACTTTTCTTCAACATATGCATCGCATATACCAAAATTGCCTCAGAGCTGTTTTCCTCAACAACTTGTTCCCAAACCTGTTCTGCACATGTATACTTTTATTTCTGACCTCATCAGATTTTAATTACTTCCTTTCTATTTTTTTTTTTTCACTCAAACAAGTTCTGGGCTCTCTCTCAAGTAGATCCTGTTAGACTCTTGGATTCTTCTAATCTTTTTCCTTAGCAAAATCTGAAGAAAAGGACTGATGAAGGGACACCAAATCATTCCGATAAGAAGGAACGGTGGGAAGTGAGAGAGTTAAGCATTTCAAAATTGTCTTTAAAGGGTGAACGAAAGTCAAAGAAGTTTATTAGTGTTGGTTAATGTGCTTTCCTGAAGCACAGTAGATTGATGGTTAATAGCCATATGGTTATATTGATAAATTAAAAAAACTATAAAATCTGAAGGGTAACTAGTGAAATTTTCTAAAATTTGACATCTCACTGAAAAAATATTAAGGACCTGAGAGAAATTTTTGTATGTATATGACAACCATTGATTTTATCATAATAAAAGTTTGGGGAAAGTTCCAAGTTGTCAGGCCTTTTACAAAGTGAGCCACCATCTAACTAGAAGCCACACTTCTGATCTATGATGGTTACTCTTGACTGTCAACTCAATTCCTTGAAGGTCTGAATACAGCGTTGGGTGTGCTGGAGAGTATTCAGAGGCAATTGGATGATGAGCACTCTAAATGCATCTGTGTATTAGTCCACTGCAGAGATCATAATTTGATGGAGAAGGCAAAGTAAATTTAAGACCCAGGTGGGCCCAAACTAGTGGGGTTAGGTGAAAGCAGTGGGTCACGGGGTGCTACCTTGAGGAGTGTATCTGCTCTCTAGGTGCGCCCTGTGAGCCCTCTCCTCTGTTTTTCAGTGACAATGAGGTGAGCAGCTGTGCTCCACCATGCCCTGGGACCATGATATTCCTCCTTACCTGAGACCCAGAGAACTGGGACTAAGTGATCAAGGACCTAAACCTCTGAAACTGTGAGCAAAATAAAAGTTTCCTGCTATAACAGAAGTGACCATCAATACCGAGAGCTGGCAGTGACCCTCTAACAAAATGTTGGCCAGTGATTATGTGAAGAGCAGTGGCATTAGCAACTTTGGGGCATGCAGCAAAAACTAGCTTTCCTTCTCTTCCCTCTTCCCCCTTCTGTGAGCAACACCAAAATATGGTGGAAAAGAATGCGTTTCTCTCATGTAGAAAAGAAAACTAATCAAAAGAAAGAAACTTCTAGTGGATGACACATGATAAATAAATGGATTGGATCTTTAAAATTATTGTGGAGAGAGCCATCCAAATCTTTTTCTTTAGTTTAAATGATGATCATTTGTTTCTAGTTAAAGAAGTTGAAACAGTATCACACCCAACCCAGTAGTAAATCCCTATGCACTGAAATTGGGATCATGAAATATGAAAACTTTATAGACATTTATATTAGAATTCAAACTCAAGTTTATATTGAAAGTCAACAAATCAACACTATGATATCTCCAAAATTGTGAAGAAAACATACATAACAGGCAATTTAGACTTCACTTTAGTTGCACTTAACATTTTACTAACCTCCAAAGTAGGAGCCATCTGTCAGCTTCATTTCTTTGCTGGACTTTGTGATGACACCAGCAACGCCGTGCTGGATGAAATACATTTTTTTCCCCACGGCTCCTTCTCGTATGATGTAGTCTCCAGGTTGAAATACCTCAAACCTCAATTTGCTCAGCATGGCCGTCACGAAATTAGGATCCGCGTTAGCAAAGAGAGGCATCGTAGCCACCAGTTTTCGACAGTTGAAGTTGACTATCTCCTAGTGATGATGGGAGTAAACAAGCAGTAAGAGAGATATTCATCAGATCTGGAGGAAAAGCAGCTACCGAAATTTAAAACCATAGCATTGCAATTTTAATTCAGAATAAAAAATACACAAATTTTCATAACTCATATATGTCATTGAAGTCAAGGATTGTGGTTTTGTGTTTGTGTTGAAATGGTGTTTTCCTAGCACCTAGTGTAGTAGAGTAAAACATTAACTATTCAATAAATGTCAGTTATGTAAGGTTGTGATTTTTAAAACTTTCCATTTCTTATAATTCTTTATATGAAATTAGACCTTCCCAAATATGAAATATTGGTCTTCTTTCTACATTTACATACAAAGAAGGAAGACACATCACTTCCTTGTAACCGTAATACTAGTGTGTCTGTGTACCACTGTGCCGCACAATCCAGCAGGAAACTGTGAGAAGGGGCTGGGACCCAGACAACACTTTTTGTTACTGTCGTTCACATTAGAGTGAAAACAATGGACAGTGACTGAAAAACTTATTCCAAAGAAACTAATCTAAAATTATAAATTCGAACTGTGCCAGAGGTGGATTGGAAAATCCCTCATTCCGAAGCCTCTCATTTCCGAGGGAAGTCTTAGACTGGAGGGACTTACTTATTTGATTTCTAGGGTTAGGCCAATTGTAAATTAAAAGATCTGCATATTTATTACATTCTGTAGATTCTGGCCCAGATTTCACATATTATTATCTTCCTGGGCTAAAATAAGTATATAGGAAAGCATTTTTAATCTTGCAAATCAGACATATGTCAATGGAATACACAATGAAAATCTAAGTTTAACCACAATGCCATTTCTGAGAAATTCCTTTGCCAAAGAACCCCAATGAAATAGAGTTGAGATGAATTTATGCTCCTGCTTAAAAGGTGCAGCAACTGAAATCATCTCTGCTAAGTGACCGGAAGGGAGCCAAATGAAACAGAGGCATCAACAGAGTCTGAGTGCTGGAGGGCGGGGAGAGTGCTGACAAGGAGGGGATGGAAACGGAACGAAGATGTGTTATGTACATGCACCAACTCCACACTGTGGATGTCATTATTATGTACTGCAAGCATGTCCTAATAATAACAGAAATTTTTCAGAATTCCATGATACCAAGACTGAAAAAAGTGCCCCTGATCTTGCTCCATGAAATGATCTGATGTCATCCTGGGATAGGCAAAAAATTCTAGCAGATGGGTAAAAAAGTGGTAAGTATACACAGTAGATAACTGCTCTGTGATAAAAGAGGATAAAATCCTGCCATTTCTGACAATATGGATGAAACCAGAGGTCACTAATACATAAAGTCAGGCACAGGAAGATCAAGTACTGCACAATCGCACTCATACACAGAATCTAAAAAGTTGATTCTGTATGGGTAGAATGAGGTCTATCAAAGAACGGGGAAAGTAGCGGGGAAGAGGAGATTTCAAAGATCGATCCTGATACTGAATTACAGTTAGACAGGAGTACAAAGTCCTGGTGTGCCTTTGCACAGGAAGGGACTGTAGATAACAGCAATGTGCTCTACAATTCATAAACTACAACACAGGATTTTGAATGTTTCCACACGAAAGAAATGATATATATATCTGAGTGGTGCGTTTACCATGCTTGGAATGTTACATAATATGAGGGTGCTTTATTTTTTTGCAGTACTAGGGATCAAACTCAGGACCCCATGATTGCCAGGCAGGCACTTGTTCCACTGAGCTATATCCCCAGCCCCCATGAGCATACATTTAAACATCACAAAGCACACCATAAAATATATAATTTCCATGGTTTTATGTATGAATTAGGAAACAAATTTAATTAAAATTCTAGCTGAGAGAAAGACAGCTCAGCATTTCAGATACACCTTGGAAAAGGAGAAGTTTTATCCTCAATGATATTTTGCAAGTTTTGTGGAGCAGAGGAGTCACTAATGTGGGAGTTTCATGGAAGATAAATAAACAACTTATAAATCAGAACCTCAGCAAAGTAGCAAAGACAAGAGCAAGATGCTCCATATGGTATTTGGTGCAGCCTTATGGAATCCCAGATAATGCATAACTGACTACATGACTGGGTACATCTATGGCAATTTATGAACAATTTTATTTTTCTTCTTTACTGGAAATCAAACGCATGACCTCGCTCTTGCCAGGTAGGCACTGTGCCACTGAGCTACATCCCAGGCCATAGGATCAATGTTAGCTGGAGTTGAAGGGTGCAAGTATAAGCTGTACAGGTATAGTCAGGATCTGCACGTAGTAAGTGCTCAATAGGTACGCATGCTCAGGATGAAGGGAGGGAGGGGAAGAAGGGAGGGAGGGAGGAATTTGATGAATGAAAGAAAGGAGAAAATGATTTCAGTGTGGAAAGACAGTGTTCACAAAGATTACATTTATTCTAAAAACTCTCCGAATGCATTTTCCATCAAATGGTTTGGAAACAAATCTCACATATGCTAAAGATATGCTTTTTCTGATTCAGTATATTTCTACAGAAAAGACACAGAAAAATAAAAGATGAGATGGCGTTAAAAGATAACAGAGAAACGATTTGACATGTAGAACAATGTAGGAAACTGAAAATAATGCAGCGCAGGTAAGAGTTTTCAAATAAAAAATAAAATATTTTATTCATGTTTTTTGAAGTATACAATTTTTTAGCTTTGCTGTTCTTTTTTATTTTAGAAAATAATTGAATATATTTTAATTAACAAACTGGTCTTCATAGGAATGGCTTATATATTCAGATGTATCATTTGCAACTCTTTAGATTTGTAATATTGGTGGAGTAATTTTTTTATTGATTAAAGAAATTCGTCCATATTTTCCATCGCTCTGTGGAACTTTTACCTCCACATGAATATATCTGGTTGAACCTATAAAATTTACCAAGCATATAATAGGGAAAACTGTAAGAAAACAAATTTCTTAATCTCTACCAACCTTCATCCTCCCCTAAAATTTACATATATTGAGACTTAGTTTGGTAGAAACAATCACATGAATCGAGAACTGAAACAAAGCTTCTACAAACTCTTATCCATCAGTCATGTTTCCTTACAGCATAGTTTCTTAGAGAAATCACACCTAATTATCTCTCCATAAGAGAAATATGACTTTTAGAGGTCCTGGTCTAGCAATTGCCATTTTTTAGACTGCAGTGAGTTAACTGAGACAACAAGTTATTTACATTTCTAATTTTCATCCATATTCTTCATGGCAGTTGCTATGACTAGCTCTTTTATCACAGTATGTGGCCTGAGTTAGGAGCATTTTCTACCTGCATTAAACCGAGAAAAGCTTTCTTGCCAACAAAAACTAACACATAGTCTTTTAGAGCAAGTTACTCCAAGACTGGGGTGGGGGACTCTGCTGTAATCACGGCATTCTGGGAGGTTAACGCAGGAGGAATGCAAGTTCGATCTAAGCCTGGACAACTTGGTAACCTAGTGAGAACTTGTCTCAAGAATTAAAAACATAAATAAATATTTTTTAAATGACTGTAGGTATAGCTCATTGAAAAAGCCCTAGGATCAACTCTTAGTACCTATAGCCACAATATAGTGATGATAATAATAAGTTGTTCTAAATTACTAAACTGCTAAAGTATTGACTCTCTAAAAATGTAATTACTTCTTTTCTGAAGCATTTGAAGTGCCCGAAAGTATAGAAGTATCAAAGACAGGCAAACAAACAGACAATCACCCTTCCCCATGCAGAAAAGGAAACATAAAAAGCCCACAATAATGAATTTCAACAAAACAGGACCAAATAAAGGAACAACTGGTGATCAGAGGTGCAGACCTTGGACAATAGTATAACTGACAGATAAGTGAGCTAAACCAGAAATATAATAACAAATCATCAAGAGCCTATACAGATATAAATATAATTCCATAAATTAAAATTTGGGTGAACTAGATATATCTGTTCAAATTCCAAGTACTTCATATGAATATTCCCCCATCAAGAACATGGTAGTTAATTCCCCATTTTTTAAGTGTGAGATAAACATTGAGATTTTCTTCAGAGTACAATGTGGAGGGTGGAAAAGGAGTAGCTTTCCTATGGACAAGCACACCTACCACCACTTCAGGCGGGATGGTCAACATTAACACCAGTAGTGACTGTTGCAGCTCGGACCCTTCCCAGGATGTGGTGAAAGGGTCACTGTGTTTCTGTGATATTCCTCACAACATCAACAATCCACCTGAATCATGATCAAAATATCAGCACACACAAATTGAGGGTCCTTGACATGCTGATTGACCTGATGACTAGGTATAACATGGCATCCTTGATATTTTCTCAGGCCAGAAGCTGAAATTTAAAAACTCAGTTTGGATAATGTGCACACTTCAGTAAATTAATTATGCACTAATATTTGTTGTCTGACATATGTACAGTAATAATAAAAGATATTGATAGTAAAGAGAAATTGTGAGGTTTATAGGAAATCTGTGTAAGATCTCACTATTCTGTATGACTAAAGGTATCTAGTAGGTTTGTGATAATATGTAAATATAAGGCCCAGTGAGAACTTTTTATTGCTCTGCAGTATATCACCGTATTTACAACAAAAGTAGATAAACATCTTTTAATTTTCAACTTCAGGCATATGTTTCTATCAAGTTTATATTTACAAATACAAATCTCCTTAATTATCTCAAAGTTTGAAATCCTTTAAGGGCACCAAAAATGAGGGAGAAACAAGAAACATTTCCCTAAAGAAGTTTCTCTCAATGGAATATTATTCCATGACCTATACTTATTGATGCTACTAAGTTGCTGCACGAGATGTGATCGAAATATACAGTAAATGCTTAACTTTTAAGAACATATTACAATGACAGATACTTTAATCCCCCTTGAAATGCTCCCCTTTGCTTTAGCCGCACTTATTCCACGGTCCTTGTCCTTTTCCAAAGCCATCCTGGAAGTCCGCTTTTGTCAGTTTCTTTATGAAGTACGAGGAAGATAACTGGATTCTGCTGCCAAGTGGATTCAGGTGTGTAAAACCCGACAAGCAGGTGTGTAAACGCAAGCTGCTGTGTCCCCACCCCCCTTATTCACGACATCAGGCAGTAGGGAAGCTTTGGCTCTTCCCCAAAAGCCAAAATGATAATGAAAGCCAAATGTTTTGAATTGACTCAAGACTCAGAGGAGCCATGACAGTGTAACTAAAGACTTTCATGGAAGGAAACTTTCAGAACTGCTGCAGAAAGTGGTGAGGACGAGGGATAAGTGTGTTTGAACAGAAAGGTGGTATTCTGAGGGGGATGAAGGGCAATGTATATTTTACTGTAATTATTTTTAAAAATGTAAATATTCATTATAGTTTGAGATTACATATAAAGTTTTATTTCAATATATATTAATAGGCTAACTAGCAAAATGATGTATTTCAAATGTTACAGTTTAAAATAAAGTGATACACTTTCTTTATGTTTGAAAATCAACTCATATTAGAAAACTAGTATGAGAATGGGCTTGACAAGTTTTGCTAAAACATTAATTTTTTAAAATGTCCTAGTATATATTTACTGTTTATCACAAATAATACAATGTTGAAGATTTACAATACAGTGATAAATTCATTGTTGCTTTACTGATGGTAATTGTGATATGTGATAAACCACACAAGAACAGTTAAATTAAATGTGTTGACTAAATAAATGCTAATAATGTGACTTCTGTAATATTCTTTGCATAGTGTCTCATAGTGAAATTCATGAGGCCTGAGGCTCCACTTTTGTCTTAAGGAGACTCTCAGACAGCAGTAATGACACAGGAAGAGCAGACTGGTCGCCGTGGCACCTAGAGGCTATTTTCTCTCTCAGAGTTTGCCAACTGTGCTTTCAAATTCCTAGCTGGGAAGCAAGCCATGGGAAGCCAAGCAAATAAGCTCAGATGCTTTGGGGAATGATGCCAACCATTCTCCCAAATATTTCAAATTAGCAATATTGTCACCAAGAAGTAACAAATTCCAAGTTTGAACCCAAGGTATAAATGTATTTTCATTAGTTGAAACATCTTAAAGATTACATGAGATAGAAATTTCATGTCAGATTTTTCTGGGGTCTGCTGTTCAAACTAGCTCAACAGTTATTCAAAGCCTTATAGAACTTTACACACACACACACACACACACACACACACACACAGGTTTTTTCCCCCAATGTCCTTATTAATAATGCTAAGACTTTAAAATCAACTTTTATCTGTTGCAAAATAGCATAATACAACAATCAAACAATAATCAAGAACTTATATCTGTTCTTATTTTGAAATAATGTCAGGTTATTTCAGGCATGAAGGTCTGCTTTTAGCAATCCTACACATTATTTTGTCAAAATATGACAGAAGGAGTTGTTATGTTTACTATTTGGTCACAATGCCAGAAAAAAATTTTAAGGTGTAACATGGATATAGTTAAGTGCACATATTTTAAGTATAAACAAATCTTAAGCAAATTCATTCAAGTATGTCCATCTGTGTAACCTCTATAGGCAGATACAGAACTATGCCCAGAAGGCTGCCTATAATGGCAGTTCATTCATTATTAAAATTTCAGGATGTATTTCACTTTTTGAAAGTGGCATAACTCACTGATCTTTCATGATATTTGTGCTATTTCCAGTTTAGGCTAAATAAAGTAAAGCTGTAATGAATGATTTCAAGCAACTTATGCAGTAGGTTCCCTCACATATATGTCATATTGAAATTTGTGGTCAATTGAATTAGCATATATACTCAGCTTTACTAATTATTAATGCTTTCCTAGATGACTGTTTTATTTTTCTCGCATTTTGAAAATATGTGAAGTTTCAGTTGATCTATGTCCTTGGAAACATCTGATTTAAATTTTGGCCATGTGAAGATATCTCATTGGTTTTCAATTTCTTGTCATTTTCATTTGCCTATGAGTGATGTCATTATGCACATTTTCTTAGTCTTCTGATCAGATGAATGTCCTATTTTATGAAGTACCCAGTCAAAACCTTCCCCATTTTTTATACTCTGAGTATTATTTCCATACTCATGAAAAAAACATATTGTGGGGATATGTGTTGAAAATAATATCATCTCATTCATGCCTTGTATTCTCATATTGTAATCATTTTGTTGGTAATTTCTGTCTTATTCTGAGCAGTGAGCAGAGAGGCACAGCAGAAGTGTGCTGAGCCCATGTCTTAGTTTAACTTTATAACCACTAGAAAAAACGAGATATGATATATTTTCACTGCTTTCAGAAGGATTTTTACATCATAAACCTGTACTTTGGAATCATACATAATGAGACCCTAGGAAATCATAAGCAATATCTTATTTGGTTATTATAAAATACAGTCATAACCATATTTTAAGGTTCCTTCTAGCATTCTAAGCCTATAATGACAACTTAACTATGATTGTAAAGTTCCATTTTATAAAATATCTAATTCTGCTCTAATATATAACATTATTATTCTTCTCTACAGTATATTTCTAAAAATTTTTCAACATGGTATCCACAAATATAATCACTACCATTATACAAATGAATTGTAGAGTAGTTTTAACATAACGGAACTGCTGTTACAGTGTCACATTCCTACACTCCAACATACATCGTATCTTTAGACGCTACAGAGGCCACAGGAGTTGCCTTGTAAGAAGCAGACATTCACAATCATCTAGGCCCTGAAATATCAAAACTTAGACTAGAAATGGATGAATAAACACATACAGTCAAATCTGTACCAAGTGATACTCATCATTCAAACACACTATTCAGGAGTGGTAGTGACAGGGTCCCAGGTCAGGGGCCTGAGCTAATTATATTCAAAAGAGCAGCTGGAAGTGTAGAGGGGTTTCTATAAGGCAGGGATAGTTACAAGAATGAATATAATTTTAAAAAGCTAAGATGTATGAAGTTCTTGCCTAGGATTCAGGTATTGCTCTTACATGTTTTACATATATTAATTAATTTCATCCTCACAAAATCCTATGTCTTAGGTACTGCTGCTGCTTTACTTTATGGGAGATACCAAGTGATCTCCACAAACATATGATCGCAAGAAGAACTATGACTGATCAGGTGGCTTTAGTCCCCTACTTGTGTTTGATGCATCCCCAGAAATCACTGTATTTTTGTTCTTTAAGATCACCACAAACTCTGGAGGTAAAGATAATACCCACAAATTGTTTTTCCTGAATTGTGAACACTTTGGAACTCTGTCATGGCCACTTGAGGATAGTAAGGAAGTAAAATAATGGATACACATTTAGCTGGTTCTGTTTCCCCCAGAGCAATGGCTTTTAAAATATGTACCTAAATGGGTTTTACAACATGAGATCGTTCTCCAGCTCACCACAGCTTTAAAAACACGTCTGCGTTTACTATCTTGCTGTTTTCTGTAATTACGCTATCTAGTTCTCTACCTAAGGCAATAGCTTTTGAGATATTTGGACTATAAAGCAAGGAACTGCAAGAAGAACAAGTGGGAGGCCAGATTTGATATTATTGTTTGTCTGCAGGCAGGTCACAGCTTGTACAGTGTGAACGTTATGGTTTAGGTTTAGGTTTAGATATTCCACCACCAAAGCATCATGTGGTCATAGCTGGGGCATTTTCAGAGGTGGCTGAATTACAGCGTGTGATGCTGGGATTAGGGTGTGTGATTATTAAATCAGTACACTGACTGGTTTGGCACCCCCCTAATCCAGGTACCCTGGATACAATGTAAGGGACTGAAAGAGGCTTGTCTTCTCTCTTGCTCTCTGTTGCTTTGCTATGTCTGCCTACCATGAGCTGTCTCCTCTGTGAAGCCACCCTGCCTTGGAGCCAGCAGATTATGGACTGAAACCTCTACAAACTGTGAGCTAAATAAACCCTTCCCCCTTTAATTTTGAGTGTCGGGCATTCTGTCTCAGCAATGAGAAAAATAACTGAAACAGTGAGCAAGCTGAAATTCCTCCTCATGGCTTATCATTATCTGCTTTTTCTTCCTTTCTTTTCTAGGAAATACTCCAGCCATTTGCTTCTTCAGTGGTGGGTATATATGGTTTTCTCTCCATACCCCTCAAAGGAGCATTATGATTTAATCTGTATGTTATGGATATGGAAGAAAGAGGAGGGAAATAAGATTTACACAGCACCCATTTGTAGCTGGATATGTCACAATTATATCTCAGTTCTTTCTGAGGGAGAACAGTCAAGTGTAAACTTGAACTTGGTTTCATTTTCCTATACATACAAAAGAAGACAGTGGTGCTTAGAGAGGGAAATCATGTCATTGGCCAGGTCCCAGAGCTAGAAATTGTTTAGGGAAATTGGCTATGCTCATTCAACCCCATCTTGAAGTTTTGCTATCATCTGAGTCAATGTCATAAAGGCCTAGCAACTATAATTAAGTCACATCTTTATATTTTGTAATTGCCTTTGCTTTAAAATGAAAAAAATACCGTCATTACTTCTAGCATGTTACAACTTGTTTAATATAAAACTTACCCACCTGACAGTATCTTTTTCTTTTATATATGTTTCTTACATTACTTACATTTAACCAATATGAATAATATATTTTATCCAATATGCATGTTTTCATGGTAGATAATTTAATGCCAATGTATTTACCCCTGTGGAATGTTTTAAATAGTATATAGTGCACATATGCATGTATATCTTTATATTTTGTCATACTTGAGTCAAAGTTTGCCTCGGAAAACAGCTGCTTTAAAAATAACTGAAAGTTTTTTGAGAACTAAGAATAAAATCTTTCTTTCAAGAGTAAAGTGAACTTAACTATATCTTAAATGATCAACATTCACTTGTATGTGAGGTAAATGAGAGACATTTCCTCTGTGCTTTACAGGAAAATTAGTGTAAAAGGTCAACACAGAAGAGAACAAATGTGGTCCTGAGGCATTGCTAAATGACTTAGAAATATTTTGGTGAAGAAGCATCCTGGCTGACATAAATTTATTTCATCTAATAATTACATGACATAGTCACAAAGGATGAAAGAGCAAAATAGGGTGCTAGTGTCTAGATGTCCACAAAATTAAGTAATAAAAAAATGGATTGTAGATCTAGGGTTTAAGGGTCTTAATGGACTTTAAGTAGCTATCCTGACCCTACTGAAGTTATTTGCAAATATTGGCATACTATGTCCTGTATGTGTCTCAGGTGAACAAACAAAAGCTTGCATTGAATTGTCAAAGGGGCTGTTACCAGAGAGAAGTTAAATTTCTCTGGTCTAAGTGGAGTGAAAAGCGCATGATGAGGAGGAGGAGAAGGATGACAGTGATGATGGTTAAAGGCTTGTTGAATGCTTTTTGAGTTCTCACTTACTTATAACAACCCCCCAAAATAGTTACATGATTAACACAGTCAGCGATAAAGCCAAATACATCTCATGTCATTAAATAAAAGTTGCATCACATGTGGGAAGTGAGGTCAACTTTTAAAAGTATGTAGTAGAGCCACACCGTGCACGATGGTAACCAGTAGCTAAGTGGAGTTACTTAGCTTTGGAAATGAGGCTAATATGACTGAGACAATTAAATGTTACCTTGTTTAATTCTAACCCATATGATTATAAAGTTCAAACCTGACAATTTAGTTACTAGAAATTGACAGATGATGTTTGGAAAAACTCAAACAGGTGACTACATATAGATTGTTTCTAAGGAAAATTTAGCGCTCAAATAAAGGTGTATTTCAGGTATAAAAATGTATGCCAGGCTGAGAAGACTTTATACACAACAAGGATTAGAAATTAGGTCTCTTTAATCACGTTACTATGTAGGTTGTGTATTGAAATTAACATTTTGATATATTTACTTAAAATTTGTTATACAAATTTATATATCAGTTATCATGTATATTTAGATAGTTTATTATACTTTGCATTTCTTCTAGTTTTTTAAGGTTACTATTAGAAAATTTTAAATTACATATATGATTCACATTACCTTTCCACTGGGCAGTGAGTGATGCTGTGAAATAAATGTGATGATATACATAAAAAGATTTGGAAAAGAAAGAAATGGAATGCATTTCTAGACTTCTGTAAACTTCATGTGAAATACTTCATTTAATGAAGAATTCATCAAGGCCAGCCTGAAATATAATTTTCCAATATCTATCTATAACTTGAAGAGAAAGGTGAAATTTCCATAGGCCAATAAAACATGACTTAGTTTGACACTTGTAAAAATAAGATTTACGTTCTACCGCTTCCAAGAAACTCAGCTGTGATCATTACCTCTGAGTTTACTTCACGAAGTTTGTGAGGAAAAAAATTAAAATTAAAAAAATAAACAAATGAGAATACCTACATCTTGAAATAAAGATTTTCAGTTTTCCCCAGTTCCTGATAGCCTCAGCACATTAAGCCCCAAGGGATGGCAATTAGTGTCCAATACAAAGGCTTAGGCCTGGAAAGGGCTCTGAGTGGGGTGATGTGTGTAGGTACTGTGTGGAAAGTCTCTGGCTGTATCGGACACATTCAGGATTATTCTGTAAATCAGTCATTATTCTCAGCGCTCGGGTAGACCATCACCACCAACAAAAAAATGTGACGCTAAGAAAGCTTCAGTGTCCTGACAAAGATGATAGTTTAATTCCAGTTATTCTTCAAAGCAAAACAGTATCCCTGTGGGCTTATTTATGAAATTTTTCTAAAATACCACTTAGCAGGCTCCAGTCCAGACTTAGAGACTCTGACTCTAAACCTTTAGGGGATATGACTCAAAATCTCTACTAACAGAGTCAAGTGTAGAAACCAGGGATCTTAAAATAAGCAAAGATCTGAAAGTTAAGTTTAGTTTGAAGAAAGAAGTTATGTATGTTTGTATTCAGTATTGCATAATTGTAAATAATAAAATAAAAGGTTTGGCCAAAGTCAAGGACTAAGGTAGACCATTGATAAGTTACACTGCTTTATGGGTAACAGTATGTAAAATAACAACCACCGTTAATTCCTGTCATTTTGTTTTGAAACCTGTATCATTTTTACTGTTTTTGTGTTGCTTTGGTTTTGTCTGTGTTGTTGTTACTTTGTTATTTTTTTACTCTTTAAAATAAACAAATAGAAATTGAATTATGTTTACATAAATACATGGAGGCACTTTTTTCTCTCAATTCATTGAAAAAAACAGTTTTTATACAGTTTGATCAATTTTGCATGCCTATATCTGGTAATCTGAGCAACTGCTTTGGAGATAACAGTTATACAATATAATAACCATTGTTACTTTCCTATCATATTGTTTTGCAATTCTGTATCATTTTTGCTTTTTCATTCTCTGTAAAATAAAAATTAAAAAAATGTTTTCCTTCCCAGCATTACCAGCTCCACAGCATTACTGATATGATGGTCAGTCATCGAAACAATACAGTTGCATGAATAAAAAATCAGCCATATAAGCAGATCTTTATTCCTTAACAATGTTTACAGCATTTATTCAAATATTGACTAATAACTTAGGTACCTGCTTCAATTTTACAAATTGAAAGAATTTCCCTAATTTCTATGCCTCTAATAAGAAGGCTTATAGGGAGGTACCATTTCCCAGTTGGGATAATCTGTTTTAATTTTACAAGAAAGCTTCGGCTACAACATCTAAATAATTTGAATATCAAAATATATGCAATGATTTATGGGAATATGAAATATGTATCTTTAATTGCTTTGGGGGAAGTTAAGAAAATTAGAGGTAGAAAAGTTTGTTGAATTTATATAGGGAGAGTGTGTTATATAGGGTATCTTATTTTTAATTTTACTTAATTTCCATCTCAGTAAGGAAGATGAACCCAAAAATTTTGTATTGGAAAACAAGTTATATTTTTGAAGACTTTAAAAAATTGCTTAATGTATATGAAATAAAATATGTGCTTTCATGAATACTCTTTCATGGAACTTAATATATATTCTCTTCAGATAATCTCCCACTATATACACCATGATATAGCTGGAATCGTAATGTAAATTCCACATTTATTTTTCCACTTTTATAACACAAACTCTTTATCACATTGTGATAGAGTCCTTACTGCATTCTTTGTAATAACCACTCAGCATTCTATCTCCCGGTCATATTACATCTTTAAAGCCAATAGGGAGAGAGAAAAACAGACTGCAGTGGCCCTTTAAACAGTGGTAGGCTTTAGTGTTATTACTATTATTCTTTTTGAAACGCAGTTAGATCATTGTTAATTTAGTAGTCTCAATTTATGGTTCAAAAATAATTAGCTTAAATTCTCTGCATTTGCAAATGAGAAAAATCTGCAACTTAACTGAAATTTGCTTACTTAAAAAGATTCAAAAATTTACTGTTTTCTGCAACTGTATTGCTCATATATACCTACTTTGGTTCTGAAATAGTTAATCACACTTTAACTTTCCAATACGAATACAAATGAAGTCTGAAGTTTTCTCTGTGCACAGCCCCACGGCTTTGCCCTCGCAGCACAGAAACATCATGGATCAGCTAAGGTAGGATACAGAGTGATAGCAGATGGAAGGAAATTCTCTTAGGTGTTCACTCAGATTTCATTATGTGAGAAAGAAAAGGTAGAAATAGAAAAAACACACCAAAAATACAAAAAAAAATGCTCTGTCAAAAAGTTGAATGTTGACTAGAAGAGTGAGTGAGTGTTTATAAGACACTTTATTTCTCAGCTGTACTAAGTGATATCTGAGGCTCAAGGTTAGTAATTTGATCTCTATAAGTTCTATCAAGAGTTTTCTCCAATGGAATGTAGCATGGTATAAGAATGATCGGTAGAATAGGAGTGGGGCATACACAATATGGTAAAAACAGATTGATTTGTTCTGTTAAATTACAGAATACGGATGTCCAGCAATATGCTGAACTTGTACATATACATATGCACATACAGCATATATATAATGTATACCCACATTATAAATGTCTGTATACATATATATGTGTGTATATATATGTATAGTGAATGAGAGGGCTTAATTATAAAAGGTAATTCAGAGAATTTTAAATTTTATAATACAATCCACATAGTTTCATTGCTATCATCAGCAAACTGGAACTAGAAATAACCTGTATATAATAGTACATGTACATGTGTGTAAGGACCTAGGGTATCAGCGCTGGGTCTCAACGCAGGCAACAGTTCTTATGAGAAGAGCACATTCGGACACACACACACAAAGAAACTGGAGACACACAGCACAGCAAAACACTGCACATCTGGAATCCAGAGACCTCAGAAGAAACCGGACCTGCCGGGGACTTAGTCTTGGTCTCCTAGGCTTCAGAATTATGAGAACATACATTTCTCCTGTGCAAGTCACTCCGTTTGTCATGTTTTGTTGTGGCGGCTCTCACAATTATTACCATAAGTTAAACTTACATCCATGTGACAAGAATGAAGTTGCCCCTCCTGGATTCCGCCCGGACAGCAGAGCTACTCAGAAAGCATGGCCGGGGGGGGGGGGGGGATCTGTCTGGTTAGCGTCACTCCATGTAGCTGTGCACCAGACTACTCATTTCAAACACTCTGAAGTCCTGCACTTGGCGAGGAATAAGTTTTATGTAGCTGTATAGAGGAAAGGTATTTTGCTTTAGTGTACTGGATGTGAAGCATGTGGGGCAGGCTAACAAGAGAAGAGAAGCACACAGATGGAAAAGGCTCTGGAGGTCAGGAGCGCCATTTCATCAGGTTAGCTGTTAAACTGTGGTTAAGTGTGTGCAACAGAACATTTATAGTTTCAGCCACTCCAAAGTATACAATTCACAGGTGTATTCTCAGTGCTGTTAACAGTCATCGCTACCCATACAGGAAACTCACCATCCCCAATAAAAACTCTAAAATGTGAGAATTCTCCTTGCCATCCCTCCCAGCTCTGCTAACCCCTACCTCGCTTTTCTATATTTGCCTATTCTAGGGACCTCATAATTGAATCATACATATTAGCATACTATTAATGTTGGAAACTCCATAATAAACAGAGCTACTCAGAGACAGACAGGCGGGGAGAGCGGACGAGGTTATGAAAACTCAGGGACGGGGCACGGTCATCTGGAGCTCCCTCATCACAGTAATCCCAGCTGCCGTGTCTGCCCCTCCGCCCCTCAAGGCTCGAAGTCGGTGAAAACAGGAAAAAGTCCATTCTGAAACGCACGTCCTTGTCCAGAAATATACAATGAAGTGGTCTCATCCAGTTTTCTCAAAGGTTTAATGTTTCTGTTACCATGAGACACGTGTCAAATTAAGGAATCAGCTTTGCCATTTCACTGTTAAACATCGGCTTGTGTTTGCAACTGAGTAATTGATTTGTTTTCTACTTGCATGCATTTCATATTCTGGAATTCAATTCATAGCACTACCCTGCAGTTAAAATACATAGATTTTTTTGAGAGAGTGATCAACCCAGGATTTACATAGTTTGATTTAAAAAGTTAAGTTTATTCAAATACAGGAAAATGAACTGCAGATAATGTGAAAGTTTTTTTTAAAACTTTAAAATTTACCTTGCATGACAAATGTACATTCATCAAATAAATTCATAGGCCGGATATAAAAATATGTAGATGAATACTAGAAAAAATGAAAAATGCAGCAGTAGAATAAAGAAAAATAATTCACCAAGAATTTATAATAGAAAAATAAGAATATATCATATTAGCTGGCTTTTAACTGATATTTTTTAATTCAGTGAAATATTTTTGGAATAAACATTACTAGATATAGTATTTAATGGATTACACTATTTATATCAAATAAGCCTCTTTTTTATTGCTTTCTCCTGCTTTGCTGAAGTATGCCCAAGTATTGGAAAATATTTTAAATATATTACCCTTAAATTAATCTTAATATTGATAAATTTTGTTTTTTTCCAAAACATGTACTACTATATATTGAGGTAAATTTTCATGTGCATGGCTTACTACAAAGACTTTCTAATAAAAGTTTAAAATTGTGTTTTATATACTTTTTATATTTGCCATATTTTGTATGACCTTTCTTTTGTTTTCCTTATAAGGTGAATTTTTATCTACAACATGAGTGAAATATTCTTACTTTATTAGTTTTGAGATATTATTCTTAACCTTCTTTGGATTTTTCAGCTTACAATCTTTGAACCTGATCAATGAAAATGGCTCAGATTTATGTTAGGTGAAGTATATAATTTAGAGTAAGAGTTTGCAACATTTAAATATATTAATATTAGTATTGAGTTCCTAGGTCAGTAATATTATAGAAATAATGATGTTGAGCACTTTTTTCACACTATGTTTGTTGGCTGACTGTTCATTCAGTGTAAGACCTGATAATTTCACACACACACACACACACAGAGTTTTCCAGGGATAAGGTCTAGGCCACTGGCTTCTCTGTAAAAGATATATCTTTCCTAATTTCTTATTGTAAATAATATTAGAGGTATGTAAATTTTATTCATGACTGTGATAAGAAAAGTAATTTTAAAGTGTCAAATTTAAGGCACTGTAAAGATTTCAGAATCATTGTATAATATTGTTTGTTTCCATTTATATATTAACTTTTTACTTTCCAAAGGTCAATGTGTATATGTCAAATCAGTCTGTCTGACTCAGAGCTTTCTAATATTAGTTTTTCTGTACTTTGGAGCTCTCAGATTGCATTATTTATATGTTTATCCATTTCAATATACCTTCATATGGTACTACAACTGAGCTGATACCATCTCTAAAAACCAAAGTGCCTGACACTTGGTATGTGATTCCAGGTAAAGTGGTTGTTTAAAATCATCATCAACACTTATCACCATCACAGATACCAGCAATACCAACACCGTCATCAGTGCTTTTACCATAGGCATATTCTACATCTGTATTCCGCTGAGGCTGACTTCAAAATCAAGCAATAGTACCACACGAGACGTCTTAACCATCTGCATAAGTTGCCAGTGTGAAGCTTTAGGTGGATAAGCCAATTGGGGCTAATACTTTAAGCAAGAGAAATTTGGTGTGTATCCACTAGACAAATGCATCGCACATGCCCTCCTGTAATAGTTCTAATTTAAAATTTTGGAAAGTAGTACTATATTGCAGAGCTACATGTAGTTCAGTGTAAAAGAGTCTCAATGTAAAATATAAGCTTTACCAAGTGTGGACAGCTTCCTCACCTTTATTATGTTAATATATACCACTGACTACATTGACTTTTTGTAATAAGGTTACTCCAGAGTTTTGTTTCAAACTGTCTGAATTATTTTAGAATTCTATTATTGAGTTCCTTTCCTCAAGATAGGTTAAAATAATCATCATGTTACTGTAACTGTGGAAAAAAAGGATTCATTGTAGGAAAAGCGGTGATAATTATAACAAACCTGTACTGCATTTGAAGATGTATGTATTTACAACTTAAAAGACTGTAGAAGGAAAAGTTATTTATTCTTCAATTTCTTTTCTCTCTTCCATGGATCAAAAGAGAAGCTGAAAGTGGGACTGGATCAGCAAATGCACACATCTCTTTCATTTACCCTTTCTTCCTTGTCCTCCATGTTATCTTCTATGATTTTTTCTATTATTCTTAGTCTACATACGCTTCCTAGCACAATAAGTACAAATCCTTCCTTCCAAGCTAGTTCCAGTCTATTCTAGGTCATGAGAAGACTTTTTCCCCACAATTTTAGTATGTATATTCTGGATTTTTCTACCAACTAACTGCTAGAGACTTTCTGAAATTGATATTGTATTTTTTGTAATGGATGCTTACTTTTTCCTCACAGTTTTTTAAGAAAGTATTTATATTTGGTTTCTCCAAGCATATAGCAAACACTTTTTCTGTGCCTGAAAATTGCATCTTATAATTTGCCATTCCCATAAGCCTATATCATGTCTTGTACACGTTAAGAAATCAATAGATGTTTTTGACTGTTTTTTTTTTCTAGAATCTAGGAATACATGAAAAAAGCCCTAGGTTAAAAGACAGAAGAACCAAGTTCTCTGATGTTGCCACAACCACAAGGCCACTGACATAATTTTTCTAGACTTTTGCTACTTACGCTTGTTATATGTGAATCTGACAATTTATAAACACAGCTACAACTTCACAATGCTGTAACTGAAGCCATTTTAGTTAATTTCCATTAAGCATAATTTTAAAAGGTGTTTTATGAATCAATACATATGTACTTTTTTAAAAGATTCCATATTACACTAAATAAACACACATACAAATTATGCTTTCTTGTATAACAGTCTATTGGACAAATTAAAGACCAGAGGACAAGATTACATTCCCAGCACAATTCATGCTCTGTGAAAATGAAATATACTGACGTTCTATATTCCACTGGGACACATGATCTGTACCTATTTTCAGCCGAGGGCTGTTCACACTCCATTGTTTAAAAATAGATCAGTTCTGAACTTTGGAGACAGGCTCAGAAGGGCATTAACCTCTTCCTTCACTGTTAACTTTGCCATTTTGCTCTCATCGTATAAGTCTGATCATGCTAAAAAATAGATCCTATTTTTACACAGTGCAACAGACCCATAATGAGAGGGATCTAGTTCACTGAAGTTTTCTAATTAATTTTTATTTTTAAATACACTGCCAGCATTTACTAAGGCACACACCAGACTTCTCTGATCCTAATATTTCAACTTCAAGTTTTGGTACTAAGACACTGGGCTGCTAAAGTGAAGGGAGAGCTTAGGAGCACCTTGTTTGGAAATGTTCCCCCCAGTGGGCACGTCATGAGGCTGGGCTTGGGAGTTCTCCTGCATATTAACCTAGTACCCTTTGAATCATTCTCCCACACTTACATGCAGTTACATTTGATCATCTGAATGCTTGTATTTTCTTAAATTGTAAGAGCCATGAGGGCTGGACTGCCTCTCATTTGCTACCAAATCACAGTAACACCGAGATTTAAATTTTAATGAGTGCTTTGTGAAAGCCACTTTTAAAATTTTTATATATTTTCCTCTTTTCTTTATAATAAACCCATGAAGCTCTTATCAGCATCATCATTTAAGCTGAAGAAAGTGAGCCACATATGGGTTATAAAAAGAGCCCAAATCCAATATCTAGTTAGTCCTGAAATTACACCTTTATCATGCTGGTGGAATAGAGGCCATGGTGGTGACCATGGTGCTGACCCTCCCCTCGGTAGCAATTGTCCTTCAGTATTTGTTATATGGCGGGAAGAAAACATACTCATGAATGACACTGAAAAAAGTTACAGAAGGGATTTCAATTATAAAAAAAGAAACTAAATATCTCAGAGCAGCCAGAGGGAAGAGTATATTATTGGTAGATGAGAAGTGAAAAAAAGGATTCTCCAGGGGAAGCTGGGTCATGCAGGGGTGGGAGGACGGAGTTGCCTAGAGATCACAGAAGTCTGATTCTGTGTACTCATGATTTTCAGAAGATGCCACAGAGCCACTGGAGAGCGAAGCCACAAATAATGACTGTGTCATAAAGGAATAGATATGGTTTTAATTGCCAATTTTCTGCTTGCTGTCTTAAAAGATTTGCCCCAGAAAATTTTTACTTGCTCCTCTATTTTCTGGACCAAGTATTTTAGCTGACTGTGAGATAAAAATTTTAAGATATCTGTACATTCAGAATTCTTGACTGTTCCAGTGGAGCTCAGTGTACATGTTACCCAGCCCAAGCAAAAGGATGTAAAGCAATATTATCTGCCACAGTGAATCTTCTGCACCCTGAAGTTCTTACTACTTGAGTTTGGGAAGGAAGGGCAGCCAACAACACTTGCTTGATTACTCATTGGGAATAGCAAGACTTGGCCGGGCAATGTTCACGGTCCATTTGGACTTTTATAACAAAAACGTCACAGGCTAAACTTATTTGTCTCAGTTCTGGAATCTGGGAAATTCAAGATTGAAGCACCAGAAGATTTAGTGTCTGGTGAGAGCTTTCTTATCAACTGACATGCTTTGGATGTGTCCTTTTTATGGTAGAAGGGGCTGGGGATCTGTCTGGGCCTCATTTAGAAAGGAGTCATCCCATCCAGAAAGATCCACTGTCACATAGCATCACCTTCCAATGGCTTCCTGTCCTGATATTTCACCTTGGGAGTTGGAATTACAAAATCTAAATTAAAAAAGGGGAAGCATAAACACTCACAATAGTATCAGGATGAGACAAAAGTGTTTTCTATGTATTCCATGGGTGCTACTGGGTGATAGTTATCAGGCAGAACAGTTATATAACTTATATAATGGTATCGTGTTAGAAAAATATCCACATTCCCTGGAGCTACTTCTTCACTAATTGTCTAAAATATAAACATGGAGATATTTAAAATAAAGTAAAAACAACAATCTGAAAAACAGAGCATTCTTGCATACAGAGTATAAACCAAATACAACTGAAGAGTAATATGAAGATGGCAGCATCTTTTTTTCATCTTAAAGGACCAAAAAAGCCCAAAAAATAAAAATGCTACAGAATTTCAAAACAAGACAATAGGAAATTAACTTTGGTTATTATATTGCATATTATCTTCAAAGTAGTTGTCTGGGTGAGGCTGTGGGAGAATAGGAGCTCTTTGCCACTGTTGACAGGAGTATAGACTGGTGCAACCACTGTGGAAATCAGCATGGAGATTCCTCAGAAAACTAGGATTGGAGGTCTCATTGGACACGGCTGTTCCTCTTCTGGGTATTTGCCCAGAAAAACTGAAAACATACCACAGCGATATATGTGCTGTCATGTGTATAGCAGCACAGTGTGTCACAGCTAAATCGTGGAAACTACCCAATGCCCATCCACTGAGCAATGGATAAAAAAGACAGTGAAGTACTACTCAGCTATAAAGAAAGACAAACTTGATGTTTTATGGGTAAATGGACACAACTAGAGGCCACATTCATAAGTGAAATAAATCAGACCCACATGTGGAAACATCATATTGTCTCCCTAAGGCAGCATCTTTTCATAACATGTCAGAAAAAAATATTGACCATAGTCAATTGTGAAGTCATAATAGTGCTCAAAGCTGCTCACTGTTTTGAACACTGATTTTCTTATCTATGCATGTAGCATTATTTTATTGGCAAAAGCTCTCCCCAAGTGCTGACAATGAATGGTTTTTGAGATGGTGTGCGATGTAAGTGCTTGCTTTTTTAAAAATCCAGAGTACACACAAGGGAGTAGACCCACCAAACAACCTAAATATTAAAAGAAAACAAGACAGCACAGTGATGCACCACACCGGATAGATTCTGTGATCTGATACAGAGGAGCTGCTCAGGAAGGCTGCTGTGAGGAGCTAACTTCTGTATTAAAACTTAAACATTAAGAGCAAGCCAGTAATTTGTACAAAGGTACATCACCTACACACTGCCAAGAAGTAAAAAGAGGAACATAAAATAGTATTTTTAAAATATCACCTAACTGAATCAATTTCATGTTTATGGTATAAGATTTTTGAAAAAGCCTTCCAAGTTACCCAAATCAAGTTTTTACTGTCATTGTATATCTTAGGAATTCTTTAAAAGTTTTCAATATTTTAAATTTTATTTTAAATGAAGGCTTATGGACAAAACAAAATATATGTAGACTAAATTGATTAAAAATATAATTTTACTGTCTTTATCATTATATTTTGTTTGAATTCTATTTTATGAAATAATTTGTACATGTTTTTGAGAGTCTGAAGCTATGCTTTAGCCTTCACTTTTTTAGTTCCTAAATTCACAATGTTCTGTTTGATATAATTACCACTATTACCTAAATGTTAGGGTCTCAAATTGTTCAAAATATGTTCATAAAAATAACCTTCCTCAACAGAGTAAAATGTCTTTTTATAAAATTTAGTCAACATAGTAGTTGAATAATAAAAATTGAATATATGATTAACAGTTCAATGTGTGCATATAAACATGTAACTTTAGGCACCTGACATTTTTATCTTTTATGGCAAAATAAGTATCAAATTATCCAGTTTCTATTTCTGAGTGCACTGCTTTGCTTATTTGAAATGTATTCTGTCGATGAAATGTATTCCAGGCACTAGAAGCCAAACAGTGACCAGAACTTACCTTTGTGTAAGTTTATGCCTCATCTTCTAAGTGAAATTCAATTTGGAAAACATAGAATGATATGTTTATTTCTTTTAAAATATTTCTTGTGGTCTCTCAGTATAACTTGAATGTAGAATGCCTGTAGCATCCAAATTTGATCTAAAGAAATATTTCTCAATGTTAATTTCACTTAATATTTCTTTGAAAAGGTTTGGAAATTTTGAATTTAAGATTTATGTAATATTGACTTTTGTGATCTGTCATGTTTTTGTTTCCTTCTTTTATCCCTTCTTTTCTAATATTCAAACCAATACAAAATTAAATATAAGCTTTAGTGTGATACTGATGCCAGAAGAGCAAAACCTAAAGAACAAGACAGTAAACAGATAAACAATAGCTTCACCTTTTTGAAGCATTAAATGTATTAATATTCCATACGTCCATGTCCAGCACCTCTCATTTTATGGAGTAGACATGATTCATACTGTACTTTTCATTCATAAGTCTATTAATGAAGAACACTCATTCACTAAACATTTTATGAATTCCTACTACATGCTCATCCGAAGAGATAAAGGTATGTTGAGAAATAAGTTTATCATCAAGAAGGTCTAGTCTTGCAAAAGCCAGTAAACTGCTAAGTGATAAACACTGTGTTAGAGAAAGACACATCAAGGAAAATTTATGAAGAAGGTAATGTCGGCTAAGAGCATTTAATATAAAGGAGAAGGTAAACTAGTTAGAAAGGATTTAAGATAGAGAGGAAAGCCTGAGGCAAAATAAAAGACAGTCAACATTTTTTGAAGAAATCGTCAACAGTACTTTAGGGTTTCTCCTTACATGTTAAGGAGTCCAAAATTTATTTTGCATGGGGAAGGAAGCCAAGCTCAAATTCTAAGAAAAGAGTGACATAACAAAATTTGGGTTTTATATTAACAAATATTATAGTCTTTTTATGTCATGCACTTCAACTGGTTGAGTTTAAAGCCATTAAAAAAGTTATGAGTGTCCTTGCGAAGTTGAAGTAAAAATTACTGAGAATCTGAACCATGGCAATTGGAGAGATAAGGGAGAAATTGGCCATAATTTAATTATTAAGTGATGGTAGGAATTAAGAAAATGGAGATTTGTCTATGAATGCAGATAGAAGTAAAAAAATGGATTATTTTTGACTGAAGACCAGTGTAAACCATAGTGTGGCAACAGAGAGAAGACAAAACACAGCACAGAAAATACCTTGCTATCCTCACTTTTAATATATTGTAATACATTTGTAATGTATTAGAAACCTCATTTTTAACCCTCATTTTAAATATTTTATGATAGATAAGTATTTCACACTTAAGTGTGGGTGCAGTTTGTTAGGGTCAGTTTTGTACTTGTTCTCATGGCCTTCTGCATTCCCTTATGAGATTTTAGTCTGGAATCCTAACTCTTCCCTGCTTGATAAAGCTGCAATCATATCATACCTTGTCCTTTGATTTGATCTTTGTCCTTTGAGGTACCCTTGTCTTCATGCTATCACTTGCCTCACTGTACCTTTAAATGTCTCCAGGCCCTTGAGAAGCCAACCTAGTTCTAGTATCCCATGTTTTTCCTTTTAGTGAAGAAGACTGGGATTGAAAAAAAGTCTGTATTTCAACAGAGATAAGGCAAAACATATGATATATTTTTAAACAAACACAATACTGCTTTCTTTTATAAAAATACAAAGTTTTAATTTTATTATGCAAATTAGAAAGATTTATACTTAGTATCAATTTAATTGAAGACTAGGAATAATGATCTACAAAAATATCAGTAAAAAATATTATTGTAAGTTCAAAACCTATATGTGATTTTATGAATTTTTAAAAATACACATACCTAGTAGATACAAAAAATTTTGAATGATTTTAAAGTAGAAGGATATCATTTTCTGATAAAAATGTGTAAGTTAATTTCTACTGATGTAGTAGGGCTTTCAAAAATATTCAAAAATGTGGACTGAATGACTCTTGCTTTTAAGGAAACTTTGAGACAAAAGCAGAGAAAAGTAATATGAAAGGTGTGAAAAGGTCAAGATAAAGACGCACAACGCAGAGTAACACACACACTATACTCACTCAGGGCGCGGGGGATGAGAGCAGAGAGACAGAGAGGACATTTAGTCCCAAAGGAGGGAAAATTAAGAGGTATAATTTGACCTAGATTTTACCAACACATGAGATACCTTTTGAGAAAATACGTGATGCAAAGATATGCAATTATAAATTTTTTTTGCAAAACAGCAAGTTGCGTACTTTGGCTGTAATCCAATTTGCAACAGATATGGTAATGGCGGAAAGCTAGAAATCTGGGGTGTGGAAGAAAGGGCACAGCTGAGACTAAGGGGCCTACTTTTGATTTCACTGACAGAGACTGGAAGTTTCTGGGCAGAGACCAGCTCATATACATAAAAGATCAGCCTGACAGTGCTGTGCTAAATGGTACTAAGAGAAAGCAGACTGAAGTCTAGAAGGCAGCCTGAGGGGCAGTCGACATGTGAGGAACGACGTCAGGGAGATGGGCTGGGAGAGGGAGCAAGGCCTGGGATGTGAGATGTATAACCAGGTGATTGGATTTACAGAGCACAGAAAGAAAAGACAACACAGAACTCAAGTTTTACAGTCAAAATGGCTCGAAAGAGTGACTAAAATAATTACAGTGACATTAAAGGACAAAGCATTTAGTGCTAGAACACAGTGATTTAATGACATGTGAGCCAGGGAATATCATGTATCTTTTAAGAAAATGGAGTTTACAGAAAGAACTGCGAGCCAAACTGTACAGAATTAAAGTGGGAAATGAAACGAAGAGAATAAAGTCAGAGAAGGAGGAAGAAAAGTCAGTAGTTTAGTTAGTGGTTCAGTACTACGGAAGCCCAAAGAAGGTCAGAACGGGTGCTCTGATAGCAGCATGAAAATGTACCATCAACAGCTCAGAGCAAAGAGCATGATGACCACTGCTGTTGATAACTTTCCAGCGAACAATGTTGGTAAAGAAGTAAACACCAAGCTGCAATAATTATGTAGAAATCCTCTGAATAATTTTGATAATATACTTTTGTTTGAGGCAATATGAACTTAATTTCTCATAATAGGTGGGCAGCTACTGATTAGGATCCATGAGATAATGAGAGAAAATTAAGATGAGAAGGACAGAGGAAATGAAAAAGTGTAAAAATCAATAAAATTATATGTTTTGGTGAGCAAGAGGGAGGGGACAATTGGGAAGATGTGGACAGTGAGACCACGAGAAGGGCTTTTCAGAGGGCAGGATTACACAAAGCAGAATAGACACAGAATCATGATGAGAAAAACAGTTTCCTAACACTTCATTTTTTAACAAAATTAAAAACCATTTCATGAGTGAAATATAATGAGGACTAAAGGCAAAAGGGTTATTTTAACATTTTGTTCTGATTTTTCTTTTGAATAGTGTCACATCAGAGTAGAGGATTTCCCAGAAAAAGGGAAAAACGTTGATACTGTATCACAGAAATTTGGGACAATAAATCTTACCTCTCTCAGTGGGTCATTAAGTTCGTTGAGAATATTTTCCTCATCGAAGATTTTGCCTTGGTATCTGTGTTCATAGTAATCGTGTATCTTCTGACGCATGTCAGCTGGTAACTTATGGAAGGACATGTATTGCTCCACTTGCTTATACTATGAAGAAAGGAAACCAAAAATTAGAATGCATTATCAGACAATTCATGCTACACTGCTGTGCTATATTCAATAATACTTTTTGAACATTCAGTAACAAAATGAGAAACTCTTCAGGAGAAAGGAACTAATGTACTGGGTTCTAAGGTATCTACTCAGTGTTATACACTGTATAGGACATCTTATGTATGTAAACTATCTTGTGAAGAATTGAGATTTGGAAAGGAGATATGAAATGAATTCAGACTGAATTTAAGATTATGACTTCAGAAATGCCAAAAGAAAAAAATGAGATGTTATTCCTATTTTAGTTGTTTCGTGAAAGTAGTATGAATTGCTTTCTTGGCTCTTCATTTGAAGAAAGAATCTTGGAACTTTGACTAGCATGACAAATTTATCTTAAAACCTCTAGCAGAAGATTGAACCTCATTACATTTTGAATACAGAGCGAGAGAGTTTGGTAGCTGTTTGAAAATCATAGATACTTAAGCAAAACAGATGCCTCTTAAAGCACTGATTCAGGGTTTGCAAGGTAACAGGGTGAGATTAGAACCATATCATGTTATAGCAGTAGATGTAGTGAGATGTTGAAGTGAAATTCAACAACCAATTCCCAAAAGTGATGTTTATAAGACCTGCAGAAGAGATTGCTTTTGGACAAGGCAGACCTTCGGACTAAATAGCCACAAGCAAGTCCCATTGATACATATGCCTTTTTATATACACACACACACACACACACACACACACACACACACATGCATGCACACACATACACGCACACACATGCACACACACACACACACACACACACACACACACACAGGTTTTTAAAACGATAACATCTCACCTAATCAAATAGGGGTATAGTAGCATAGATATTACCTTGAAGCCTATGTCAAAAGAAAAATGTCAAGCCTCATTTCACATATGAAATCAGAATGTACATATTAAATAAATCTTCAGATGGGTCATACACACTATCCAATTTAAGAGCCATTCCCTTAGTGGTTTTAATGTAGATGGTCATGAGACCACACTTTGAAAGCCATGAATTTTATACTAAAAATTAGTTTTATTGCACTGATGAGAGAATTGACTACAAATAAAAAAGTAAAAATCAATAACAGTGTCAATGTACTTTAATGATTCATTGTTTAAGTAAAACACAGTTGACATATTACAGTGGGGAAAGATCTCAAATTTCTTCCTGACAACAGCTACAATGAAAAGAGTTAAGTTTATTGACTTTGTGCACAATTATTGTTAATTATAATTAGTAATTTAAAACAGACACTGATAACTGATAAATAAGAATCATCAATCTACTGTATTATATTTCTTTAATCTTTTTCTATACTCCTTATGCATAAAATCCATATTGTTTGTAAACTTCTTTTTAGAGAGTAGTACCCTCAGAAGAAATACCACTTTGTCACAAGGCTATCTTTATTTGTAAGCTTAGCATCTTCCAATGAATATAAAACCTGCAGCCCTATGACATCTTCTTGAAGCAATTTAATGATGATACAATATTTTAAATTTAGACTCCAGTCCAGCACTGTCACTGTATGTAACTGGTACTAAATACTTAACAATTGATAATTTTCCCTGAAAAATATCTGTGCCTACCTAACTCCCATGTATTTTGGTAACCCGCTTCCAGAGACTGTGAATGCAGTTGTCTTGGCATCTCATGCAACTGGCCTATATGAAAGTTTTGATGGCGCTCTCTAGGGGACTGCTGAGAAGAATATAGTTGGTAAGTAGTTGGAACAGGAAAATTTCTGCCTTTATTACTGGAAATGTCTCCATAAACGGTTGCTGCTTTTGGTCAAAAATATACTGCTCAGAGTGTGAAACTTCCGTGGAAATCCTCAATGGTAGCTTCTGCTCTAATGAATTACAGATAGTCTTCCTGGTTTAATCAGTCTGCCTTGATGAAAAAGCCACCGATATCTTTGTTGGTGAGTTTCTCTGAACCCTGGAATGTGCACAACTCTTGGCAGTTTAAATGGAATCAGCACGCTCCTGTTGCCGGAATATTGAGCTCCTGGGAGCACACGGTGGAGAACCTCCGGACCGTCTGTCCTTATTTGTATTGTCTTTCTCTTGCTACCTTGTATCCTGACGTTTACATAAAAGTCTCACTGAAGCATGTTCTGTGCAGTCCAAGATTCACTACTGCTTGGAGTAGTAAAAATCTGCAGCTTTAACTGAAAAATCTCTCTTTACACCTTCCATCCTTTGCTAGGCATCCTAGGCCAACATTAAAACTTAATACCTTATTCCCTTGAAGGAAATTGCTGCATCTGTACAAAAGGTGCTAATATAAAATGTCAGCTGTGCTATGTCTATGTCTCTGGAATTTGAAAATCAGCCATTGATTGGATGAATACAAATATTACATATGGAGCTATTTTATTTTCATAGAAAATCATTGTTGTGTGAATCTAGTTATTTTTCTTTACACAAATCATTTCACCTCAATATACCTTAATTTATTAATCTGCACTGAGAAGGCATTAGTTTAACTGATCTTCTTTATTCTTTCAGAATAACGTTCTAAAGCTCTATGAATAGTCCTTGTTATTTACTCATGTTTAGCTAAGTTTGATTTTGAGGGCATATATTTTAATAATTCAATAATGCATAGTATTTATTAGTCAAATACATGTAAGATATCTGTATGCCAATGAGTTTTAAACCATTTCCACCCCCAGTATAACCTCATGTCTTGTTAGAAATCCGTGTTCACTGTATCACTCCAGAACTACAGAATCAGAAACTCTATATTTGGGACTCAACAGTCTGTGTCTTGCCAGGCCTTCTATACACTAAAACTGCAAATCACTGCTATATGCCAAGGACTGTGGTATCTTAGGACACACGGAAGCATGTGTGACTGAGAGCAGGGGAAAGTAAATTCAGTTTTTGGCAAGTTAAGCTTAAGATGCTCATGGCATTTTGTCATATTTATATGTAGGTCAGATGCTCAGAGAAGGAAAAACACACATTACCAATAACTGTAAGTACACTAGGGACCACTGTGTCAGTAGGAGAGCTGGAACTCGGGGTTAAGGGGACTAATAGTAACCATTAGGATATGAGGTCAGAACTAGAAAACATGGCTATCAGAACCCAAAATTTCAAAAGGGGAGTGTACAGAAGCTGAGTAGTCTAAGGAAAAAAAAAAGGTTCTGGACAGAGGCCATGAATTTGGAAACAAGGTAGTAAACTATGTTAGGATACAACACTTAAGAAAAGCCAGAGCTATTTCTTTCTGTTTCCCTCACACTTAACAAGAGTTGTAAAAAATAAATGGAAGCATCACTTCCATGTGATAAAAAAAATAAAATCTGCTCTTTTAAGCAGACATGTAGTGACCAAGTCGTAAACGGAAATGAATTAAACTAAATGTTAGAAATTGTACATAAACTGGCAGTAAAAACGTAGCAATGTTTCTATTAGTTGTAGTACTGAGCATACCAAAATATTCCTTGATAAACCTAATGGTCACTCATAAGTACATTTTTTGAAAAGCAGGGGTACAAAGACAACTCTTTCTTAAACATGTAACATCAAAAGTTCATGCCATCAGAGCTAGAGACATTAAAACAATCACCACTTCTAAGTTCTAATATATTTTTACATTTAAATTTTTCTGCATAACTAAAAAATGTATAAAAATAACACACATGCTATTAAAACATGATCTAGGAAGAGTGTTAATAACAAATAATAGTAGTTCATTATCACACACACTGATCTTGTTTCTTCCACATTAAATGGTGTTTTGTCTAAATCAGTAAATAAAATGCATCTCTTTGTACTTCTTTTATAGAGTTTGATTACAGGCTTCATTTATTGGCTTTCTGCCTAAAATTGGATTTAACCACCTAGAGTCCTTCAGACTTTCCTTTCCATGCTGTAATTGTGCCTCCAGTATTATGTCTTCCCTTAGTCTCTTTTAAGTTTCACAACTTACTTACCTTTATTAATTGTTCAGAGAACCCTAGACAATTAATGAAATTAAATTTCCAAATTCCTTTCTTCATTTTATAACTTCTGTCATTTCTTAAACAATGTAAAGATGGATTGTAAATTCCTACAAATAACTGAAATTGAAAACCCACTGAATGCTTATAGTTCATGAGGTCATGCTGTGCTACTGAGCTATACCCCAATGCTTGTATTTTCTGTCCACATAAATACTGATCACCAGGCCAAGTAGGCCAGTTGATGTCATTTATTTTGTTTCTTGGACTTTTAGGACACTTTTATCTCTTGCACATACAGCTTTTAATTTATTCTCTTGTTTCAACCTCTGTATTCCAGTCAAATAGATATTCAGCTTTCTTTAGAATCCAGATATTTCTTTTGGTTCATATATTCATGTTCTGGAACAAATACTCCAATAATCAAGAAATGCTATGTAGGAACTAGGTTTTCCAAATCTTTGCACTTGTGAAAATGACATTATTAAACTCTTGATTAATAATCTAACTATATATAGAATTCTAGGTTGAACTTCTTAAATTGGATGGTGAGTCTCAGATATGAATTAGACCGTCTACATTAGATTTGCATGCCCCCACTTTCTCTCTCTCTCCTGAGACTGGGCTTTGCTATGCAGTTCAACCTGGCTAACCCAGGCTTGTCTCAAACTTGCAGTGATCCTTCTGCCTCAGGCTCCCAAGTACTGGGATTACAGGTGTGCACTACCATGCTCAGCTATTAAAAATGATTTTAAGGCATGATTTTATTCTCTGAAATATCTAAGATATTTACAAACATGGGCATTTAAAACTATCCACTAGATTTATACTTTTTAGAGAAGCTTTCGGTAATATATATATATATATATATATATATATATATATACACATACATACATACATACATACATACATATATAATGTTGGGAACAGGGATCAGTGCAAGTGGAAGATCTAGAATGATGATGGGAGGAGATAGGAAGTCTGGTAAATGTAAATTTAAGTTTTTCATAAAGCTTAAAAAGCACATAACACATTCACCATATTTTCATATGCAAAATGAAATATCCTCATCAAAAGCCTGAGTCACCTTAGTTTACCTGCAGTCCTTCATCTCAAGCCTAAGGACATCACTAGAATGTAAATTCTACCTGACAAAAGTTGGAATAATTGTTGATTTCCCGCCTCTCAACTTTACTTCCAGAATCATGACTAGATAGCATGTCAGCACATATTAAGCTCTCAAGTGTTCACTGGATGGAAATCTAGCTAGTTATACATGTTCTGAAAATTCCTCAGATAGAAAGGAGAGGAAGGCTGGGATGCCTGTCTCCTTTCAGTTACAGGGATGGTGTGAATGGAGGATGACACTCTAACACAGGGACTGACATTTAGGATTAATATTGTATTATCATCGGCTATTGTTTGTCATTCAGAGAACTTTCTGTATATGATTTTGAATTTTTGAACCATTAAAATTAACCTGAATTAACCTTTTTAAATGATCATTAAAATTAAATATTTAATTCTTTATCAAATAACAATAATCAATTACTATATTCTTTTTATTGTGAAGTAAATAATTGGATTTGTGACTAATCTATCTTATTTTCTACCAGAAATACTTTCAGTATATCGCTTTATTTACCTTGATTGTATTATATTCAGATAGATAAATATACGAGATCATTTTATATATAAAAACTAGGTTATGTGTAAATAAATGTATCAAGGATGATTCTAAAATGTTTACAGCAAGATGGAGTAATTTATAAGACTTGTGTTACAACATAAGAAAACTTTCCATTTATACCTCCTGAGGAAAACTTTTCTTTGGATAAAAAGGGATTCCTGATTATTTTGTGAAAAAAATGAAATTACACAGTCATTACAGAGTAATTTACAAAATAATAAAGATTGGGAAATTTACCTGAATTTGACCTCCAATAAATCAAATGGAAAATAATAAATGAAAATCACAAATGAAGAAAAGCAGGTAAGTGAAAGGCTTCTGTAGCAGAAGTCTGAGTCAGAAATCACTATTTCATGTCTTTTTCTGTATCTTTTTGGAAATCTGTATAGTAATGAAAATAGGTTTCTCTATAGGTGAATGAATTCTTTAGCTCTCAAGATATAGGGATGGCATTTTGCTACATACAATGTACTTTTCTTGAAATATGACCAAAGTTATAGCCTATCACACTCACAGAACCCCTGCAGAAAAGATTTTAAGAAAAAATGTACTATTTTTCCATGGAGAATTATTTCTTTGATGTAAATAGTCACTTTTTCTCATGTTTATGGAACCTAGCTATCTATTCAGATATGGACAATGAATTATACTGATATCTATATAAGAATAAAAAAGATTCAAAGAAAAACCCTTGAAAATTGTTCATACTACATATAGTTTTGAATTATTTATTATTAATATAATTTGTCTGAAAATGCTAAGTTCAACATTGTTTTCTAAAAGTCAATTTAGCATTATTTAATAATAACTAACCAAATAATTAAAAATAGAAACAGTAAGAAGTTAGTAGATTTAGCAATTAGTAGATTTAGCTCCACAGTGGGCCCCGCGGTTGCTCTGCTGAGGGCCCTGCTGAGGGCACCTCACGGACTGGACCCGCCCCCACCCATAGCACGGCGACGGGGTGGAGCCGGGTGGTCTGCTGTGAGCATAGGTGCTTTTCCACCTCCGACCATGGCAGTTTGTATATACCCATATATGTTACAGTATAGTCTGAGGCAGCTATATCTCTTCCCAAGGCGAGAGTCCGGGGTATAGATAAACCCAGGAGTACAGTTATTATCACAGGGAAGATGACTGATTGAGTGGTAGGGCAACGGAGATGAGGGAGGAGAAAAATTGAATGATCAAATGGGCCATCATCTGTGTAACTGAGTAACAAAGATGAAGGTAACATTAGGTAGGACAGCATCCAGAGCTAATTCCCTTCTATGTTCTCTATAATTCTGTATTTCCTCAATCGTTTTTGTATTAACAGAAGTGAAGATAACTTTTTATTATACACCATTCAATGCAAATTCCCTACTATCTTCTCTATAATTTGGTATTTCCTTTAATGTTTTTGTGTTAACTAATGTGAAGATAACATTATGTAATACAACATTCAGTGCTAATTCCCTACTATATTCTGAAAAAAAAAAAACATTTAACAATTAGGAGAAAGTTCTTATTTACTAAGCAAGTAATTTGTCCATATAAAACATTAGAAAGTTAATTTATTTATAATTGTAGACTAAAACACAAAAGGATACATGATTGCTAAAAGAAAAACATTTCTTACAACTATTATCATAGTTAAAAGAGGTTTGTGCTGTATTTTAACAGCCTTTTAGAGTGTCTTGCTGTTCTTTATGATTTTAGTGTTTATTGTAGCAGTATTTCTTAGTGTGTTTGTGTTATGTATATAAAATTTTTTAATGAACTAGAGAGCAGAGTGATGTAATATGCCTACCATAGTAAGCCAATCACACAGAATTTTTCAAATGTGTCATTTAAAACATGCTATGCTATTTCAATAATTTTATTTCCATCCCCCAATAATTTCTTTTGGTGACAGAAAATGGAATATCCTAAAAGTAAGAAACAATAAAAGTACTAACACAAAACACCACTAAATCCCCTTTATGTTTCTCCGTTTTTCTAATCCACAGCTAAAAAAGTGTCTCTTCTTACATTTGAATCTAATCATTTAACCCTAAATACTATTCTGTATCTCTTCTCAAACTTATAACTCTGTTTCTTTAGTTCCTATGCTTTTCTCTTGCTTCCATCCCCCTTTCCCCTATCATGGTTCCTTTTTACTTTAAAAAAATCTCTTCCCATTTCATAATATCTATTGTACATTTTAGACCTTATTTACTCCTTCAATTTCTCACACCAGGGAAACAATATGATGTTTACACATGTGAGTCTGATTTACTTCATTTACGAGTATCGTCCCAAGTTGAGTCCTGTGACCTATAAAAGTCTCAAATTTATCCTTCTTTATGGCTAAGTACTACTCCATTGCATCAAAATATCTTTTTTGTCCATTCCTTGGTTGATGGGCATTTAGGTTGTTTCCAAGATTTAGCTACTGCAAATCACAGTGGTATAAACATGGGTACACGTATATCACTTTGGTATGATGTTTTTAATTTTTCATGAAAGATACACAAAAGGGGAATAGCTGGGTCAAATGAGGCCTGTAAGCCTAGCTTTTTGAGGAATCTCCATACTGATTTCCACAATGTTTGCACCAGTCTACACTCCCATCCACAGTGGGGAAGTATTTTTTCCCCCACAGTCCCTCCAGCATTGGTTATTGCTTAATTTCTTGATGATAATCATTCTTTCTGGAGTGAGATGGAATCTCAATGTTATTTTATTTTGCATCTCTCTAATGACCAATGACGTTGAACATTTTTTATGTCTTTATTTGCCATTTGCATTTCTTCATCTGAGAAGTGTGTGTTCATCTCTGGTGCCATTTTAGTTACTACGTTTTATCCTCAACTACCTGCATATTGACTCCAGTAAAATAGCATTTATTTTCATTTTATTTTATTTGTATTGATAAATAAGAATTGTACATAATATGAGATAACACATGCTGTTTTAATACATACCTGCATTGCATGATGATGAAATCAGGATAATTCGCATATTCACCACTTTAAACATTTACCATTTCATTGTGGCAAGGACATTCAAAGTCTTCTGAATTACTCTCTTAAAATATACAATACATTAATTTTAATTACCCTACAGCGTAAAGAGCACCAGAACTGATTCTTCCTGTGTAATCCTGAACTCACTGAGCCATCTCTCCTCATATCCTTCTCCCCCCACCCCGCCCAGTCTCTGACAGTCACGTTTCTACTCCCCATTTCTCCATTTCTATCCTGTGTCTATGAGATTCAACATACGAGTATTTATCTTTCTGAATCTCTCTCTTTTTTTTTTTTTTTTTGGCGGTACCGGGGATCGAACTCAGGACCCTGCACTTGCTAGGCAGGCGCTTATTCCACTGAGCTATATCCCCAGCCCTGAATCTCTGTCATTTCATTTACCATATGTCCTCTAGGATCATTTATTTTGTTTCAAATTATGGAATGTCACTTTTATGGTGAGAGAGTATTCCTCTGTATACCTATAAACTAAAAATATGTTCACCTCTTTGATTGAAATAATCTTAAGAAAACACTAAGGTATTGGACCCTACTTTTCAGGAACTCCGTTAAAAACTCATACGCATTCATATTTACTCCATCATCAACACTTTATGAGTTTGCTACTATAAGTGATACTTTATAGGTGATGAAACACAGGCAGAAAGAACTTAAGTAACATATGAAAATTTACACAACTGATTAGCTCAAATTCGTTGTGTGAATTTGTACTTTTCAAATACCAAATCCACAATCTGAAATTCAGGAAATACAGATGCAGTATTTATACACCTCTGAATGACAAGGTCTTCCTGCCTGCATAAAACGAATGTCTAATGGTAACAAGCAGACCCCCGCCTATCAGTCATTATGCTTCTACCTTTTTTGCAACCAATTCCTTCAGTCACCTGCCTTTAGTAGCTCACTGTATACCTCTCGTTAATATCTTAAATATTCAATGGTACCTTTTCTTCCTTCTAGTTCACTAATAACATTCTTGTATGTCTGTGATCTCCTATGACTGTAATATTTAATTACATTCTTGACAAAGATCACCTTATCTGAGTAGTATTGAACACCAGTAGCAAATATATCTATGCTTCATGTTACCTATGTGTCTGCAAACTGGCTCATCTGTGACTTCAGAGTACTGTGGACAGTCCATGTCAGGCTTTCTGCATCAGAGTAAACTCAGAAGCTTCAAAAACTTGCTCAGGCTAGCACTGCATGGACATTTGAGTGGGAAGAAGCACAGGTAACCTTCTGAGGATAACATGCAACAAATGAGGGATTGAAGTCTACAAATATAACGTAGCACCTCATCCTTCAGGGTAACAATTCTGTTATATTCTCCAATGTTCTCTAGAGGACCTCAGTAGACTGACTAAGTATCGCTTGCCTACAATGGAAAATACTAACACAATATACTTCATTGAATTTTCTTTTTCACTGTTTATTTTTCCTCTCTCCTAATCCTACTTCTTAGAAATACTCTCCAATAAATGACTCACAACCAAATTCTTCTCTTGGCCGTTGCCTGTAGAACATACACTAAATCAGGGTTACAACTGACCTATTCCCACTGAATATTTCCATTCTTCCAGACAAGTTTTAAGCTTTTAGTGATGAGTTATAAACCACAGATACGCAGATAGATGATAGATAGACAGACAGATATAGCGATTTTAACAGAATATAACTGAAATGTCATATTTCTCATTATTTTTGGCTAAAATAGTTCTTAGCATTAAAAACAGCTTGATTTACATTTGTGAGTTGCTCTAATTTGTTTTTTGATGCAACTGTTTTTGTTTCATTGTGCATGGCTCTTTATATTTAAAGCTACTGAATATCTGAGGATGCACACAATTACTAAGTAAACATCATCTTGCAAATAACTAGAAGACAGTGACTCACCAGAAAATTACAATGTAGCAGCAACTTATTTCATAAAGACAGGAATTTTGACAAGGCTTAGCTTTTATCCATCTTTGGTTTAATTAGCTTTTTTTTTTTTTCAAACTTTTTTTTTTTTTTTTTTTTTTTTTTGGCAGTACTGGGGATTGAACTCAGGACCCTGTGCTTGCTAGGCAGGCGCTTATTCCACTGAGTTATATCCCCAGCCCCCTAATTAGCTTTTGAAAAGTGAAAAGTTCTAGTAAAGATATTTGTCTAGTGCTTACTAAAGTTGCTTACTATAATATTAGAGAGCTACTATTACAAGGCCAGTCATTTCAGATATGTGATGAGGAGTCAAGACAAATATACTATCAGGTGGGTAATAAAATGGCTCTTATTGGAAAACGAAAGTGAAGACACAGAATCTAAGTGGATAATCATCAGATCTCTGAATATTTACAGCCCGAAATAAGTGAATCATGAGAATATCCTAAATGGTTTTCTACTCCTGCTCCATCCAACTATAAAATCTCCAAGGGTTTATACTCTTGCTAATAATCAATAAGATATTTTGTTAATTTATTGTAACAGGAGGAAAAGATATTCTGTGTCAACTGGTAATTACTATATGATCTCAGTTTAAAAACAATTTCTCTATAGTAACTGATGGCAATTATTTCATCTCTTGAAATTTTTCTTCTCCGTGTGGAATGACCTTAAGAAGGCACACTTAATCCATGGTTATTACTAATGAACATCTTTTTAGCCAAATGTTTATCCATATAATGAGTAAATGATTGGAGAAAATAATAAATTTTATAGCTAGGTTTCAGGAATGAAAATGAATTTTATTTCAAGTAAAATGATAAATGACAGTAGATGTAACCTTCTGAGGGTGACATTAAAAAATGAGGAACTGGAGTCTACAGACACAGCATAGTGCTTCATCCCCTTCCGGGTGACATTTCTGTTATATTTAAGAATCCCTTTTCTATATCAGCTTCATTTATCGAGACTATTTAAGCTTTTTTTCCAATTTGCTGGCTGTATATAATAGAAGCACTGAGTCCTAAACATGTACCTTTAGATTAGATTTCTCCTTTCAATCAAGATCCACAGATCCAAACTCTTGGTAGGCATTTCCAATTGCCAGTGTAATAAGGATCTCCCTCTTAACACATTCGAGAATGAAATGCTCTCTAAAATCGCATCTTTCCTATAGTTTCTGCTGATAAGATTGTAATTGCAAATGCTTAGTTTTTGTTGTTAGTGTTCTTGCAGAATTAAATTTAATAATATATCATCTATTTTTATTTTAACTAACAAAGAGAAAACCAAAACTTACACAAGGTGATGTTTTGATATATGTACACAGCACGTAATGTCTGGAGCAGAGCATCGCCTCTAGTTCTCTCTCTCATTTCTATTGGGAACGTTAAATGTCATCCATACTGTGGATTATAACCACAGCTTTCTAAATGGTCTCTGATTCTACTTTTGACTTCTCACAGTGCATTTTCAACTTAGTAATGAGTAATGCCCTTCTCAAATATAGCTCTATGTATGTCAAGCCACGGTTTATTTAAACCCTTAAGTAGTGCAATCATACTACTGAAATATTTTGGCAAATGATAGGGCCGAATGTGATCTAGCCCTCTCCTTCCCCTTATCATGATCATCCTTTCAGACTAAGCGGGGAAATATGCATAGGGACGGAAGGGCATGGGAGAGAGCGAGTACTAAATATTACACTTCTTCCTATATTATCAGTTTCCCTCTGTATAAAATTCACAGACTTGTAACATTAAGAGAAGATAAAATGTGAGATGGCGTATAAATACTGAATTTTGAAATGTATTTTCAGGTGTACAAGTGCCATTAGTCTGTGTGTCAGATGTCCGAGTGCATGTACTTCAACCCCTCCGTCTTTGGTAATGAAGTACAAAGATCACTGAACTAATTGATCATTCTAGATCTTGAACATAAAAACTTAACTATTATAGCTACAGCTGAGCTAAGACAGCCAAGAGACAAGAGAACCTCTAGGAATACATAATTTTGATTGTGTATTTTCTTCAATCAAATTTTTATGTTTGTAATGATGGCAATGACCGCAAGAAAACAATTGAGCTATAAGACTTGACGTCTAAAATTTTTCATGGGTTGGAGTTCAAAGATTACTCACTGCTAATTTATTCAAGGGAGAGAAAGAAAATAGAATGTATAGTTCCTTTAAAATATAATTATATGTCTTTGTTTTACTGTTAATAGAATATGTTAAAATATTTCAATGTGAAACCTAAGACTTTGTTCATCAGGTAGAAAAAAACTTAACAGGAAATAACTAGCTACTCACATATTTGATTAATACCAAATACATTTCTCTAATATTATCAAATAAAGATATATTAAAACAAATAGTTCAAAGTAATAGCAATATTAGGATTAGAAAACTAGAATACAATAAAAATTTTAATTGAAACCTTGACTTATTATGTACTTTCAATTATTCTTCTTAAAATACTGTTTTAGCATTTTTTTTTTTTTACTGCAGGAAAATTTTCCATGTTTCCACCCACATGGAGCATGGAGCATATATTACAGGTCAGATGAGGGAAAGGCATGTGTGTCCTTCGGTTCACAGCTCTTCTGAACTTTATCATCAATTTAGAAAAGAAAGAAGAGCTAACAAGGAGTCAATAACAGGTAAAACTATAAACCAAAGTTATGCATAGTACAGTCTACATAGATATTTGATGAGAAGTTTTTAATAATTATACATTATTTTTCCTAAAGCCATGTGCTATTTTCCATGCAATGTAGTTGAGTGTCTTTTACACTTTTTTAATTATTTTCTCTATACCCATAAGGCTATGGAGTTTGCTTAAGACATGGCAAAAACTGGCAAAGTTTTCTTGATTATAGAATGTTATTCAGAGGAGCTGGGGATATAGCTCAGTGGAATAAGCGCCTGCCTAGCAAGCACAGGGTCCTGAGTTCAATCCCCAGTACCGCCAAAAAAGAACAACAACAACAACAAAACATTCCTTTGGGCTGGGGATATAGCTCAGTGGAATAAGCGTTTGCCTGGCAAGCGCAGGGTCCTGAGTTCAATCCCCAGTACCGCAAAAAAAAAAAAAAGAAAAAAAAAAAGAATGTTATTCAGTCTAAGAATCCATAAAAACCCACTGCATATGAACATTGTTTCATGTATATAAATCTAAAAGAAAGAAAGAGAAATACAGTGGTAGTGAGTCAAATGCAACATATAATAACTTCTATTGTTTTATTTGTATTAACTCTCTACAAGTATGTATATATTTGGGGGATTTGTTTCTTTATATTCACTGAGATGATTTATGAAAATATCTTAGAAGTATCCAAAGGTAGAAACAGAAGAAAATGCTGAGATATTAGGGCAACCATTATGTAAACAAAGTTTCAGGCAATGAGAATTTTGAAAATCAGCCATTTATAAAAATTTAATTGGAAGCGCGTAGTGGCACACACCAGTAGTATCGGCCTTCAGGAGGCTGAAGCAGAAGGGTCACAATGAGTTCAAGGCCAGCATGGGCCGTACAGTATGTTTGAGGTCAGCCTGAACTATATAGCAAGACATTGTCTCAAAAAAACAAAAAACAAAAACAAACATAAATAAAAATAAACTTTTAATTGATGAAGCTACAGTGATACAAAGAGCCTGCTATTGACGCAGTAACAGACATGTGGGATAATGGAACGGAACCGGGGATCCAAAGGCAACCCCAAACGCAGTCACCCGGTCCCTGGCGAAGAGACCGAAAACATACTCTTTAGCAAATGGTGCTGGGAAAACTGGCCATCCACAGCCAGAACTTTGAACAACTAACAGGAGGAGATAACCTACATAATAAGAAAGTATTTTAACTAGCTACAAGTCAGATATGGGACTAATATGTAGACCATAAAAAGAACATAAAATTTAGATACTCTCCAAAATAAAAGACCCAATTAAAAATGAGCACTTGAAATTAATATAAACTGCAGAGAAAGAGATAAAAGTGATCCATAAATACACTGAAAACTGTTTTACTTCACTAGCCATTAGAAAAATGCAAATTTTTAAAAACCTGAGATTTTATCTTACCCTACAAAGAAGAGAAAACATCAAGAAATCAAATAACAGCGAATACCGGCGAGACCGAGGTGAAAAGAGGAGCCCTCCTATGTTGTTGGTGGGACTCGACGCAGTGTAGCCATTGTGGGAATCCGAGTGGAGACTCCTCAATAAAACTAAAAATAAAACTCTCATGCAATTCAGCTGTTCCTCCACTAGGAATCTCCCCAACGGCATTAAAGGCAAAATATTACAGTGATATATTCACACCCATGTTTATAGCAGCACAATTCATAAATGATGAATCTCTGAAGCAGCCTATATGTCCATCAACAGACAAATTGTTAAAGAAAAATTCGTTATTTATACACAATTGATCATAATGCTGACAGTTGTACGATTATTTACAGTTTTATAAAATATTTGTTCTATGCAACTATTTCATGAATCAGGCGTGGCACACATACTTGTTTATATCTTCATGAAGATATGGAAAACTATAGGCAAGAAACTGCATGCTAAAGAACACAGAAATTTCCTGGTGTTACCAGGCCTCTGACCCATTTTGTTCACATAAGGTCCCTGTCCATGCTTTGTGAATTATCTGTCCTCTATTGGTAATGAAAATCAGTCAGTGTTACTACCAGTCTGACATTATTATTTCCTAAAATATATACATGATTCCAATATTCAACCCAGGGTGAGGACACTTGTCTACAATAAGAAAAATATAGTCTAGAGTTTGGTATCTGAGAAAAATTTGGCCTATGAAGGTTTATTGAGAAATCCTGGAATGTTATCCTGGACAGAAAAAAAAAAATTAAAATAAAGGGCTTAATTTCAGAAGCTCTGCTAGATTGAGCAGACATACAGACAGTCACTGTAAGCTATGGAGAGACCTGTGCCAGATTACTAGGTCTAACATTTATAAAATTAAAACGTTTCAAATTAAATGTATGTTCTGTAAAGCTTTAGCTTTCATAAAAGTATTCAAACGAAAACGACAGTCATAGATAAAAGGAAGTGGTGAAAGCCAGTAATCAATGGAAAGGGATGAAAGAGATTACTCAAAAATGCTAAGATTTCAGGAATTCATGCATGTTTTTATTTTCCTTAAATTCCATTTGCCTGTTCATGACTAGTTGAAATTTAATACACTAATTTTTAGCAACAAAAACAATTGTTTTTTTTTTTTTTTTTTTTTTTTTTTGCGGTACTGGGGATTGAACTCAGGACCCTGCACTTGCTAGGCAAGCGCTTATTACACTGAGCTATATCCCCAGCCCCTAACAAAAACAATCGTGTTCATTTAAAAATACTTTTCATCTCCTCTTGACTTATAAGCGATAAGAAAAAGATAAATTTCAATGGACTGAGAATAATTCCAGGATTAGTATCTTCCTTTGAGATGGTTAGCAGAAGAGGCAGCATATGTTAGGAAATCTTGCCTATGGCAAACACAGAGTAAATTCAATTTCAGTTCTGTTCCTTTTACGTTATATGACTTGAACTAAAAACTTGACATTCTTGATATTTGCTTTCTCTATGCCATAGCATGGATCAACAGAGAATACATTTAAGAACAAAAGATAAGATGGCATAAAGCAGTACTAAATAAATGCTAGTTTTGTAATTATGACTACCTCAGCTGGGAACAGTCTGCTTCAATGGCACAGGAGAGGAAACTTGTGAAATATGGCCAAGGAAGTTCACATATAAAGGATCAGAAATCAAAGTATTTGTAAATGTATTAAAATTTTAAATAGAAGTGATGAAGATATTACTTCATCTCCCCAGAGATCTCAAAAAATTTCAGCACTGCGCAGCAAACATTTCCATCAGTGTTACAACCGCTTCTAAATCACTAACAAACCTCTCCTCCATTCTACAATAAACATTGAATACAATTTCAATGGTACTTGATGATTTGTCTCAATCACGAATTGCACCTTCTTCATTATAAATAGTTTGGTAGAAGTATCTAGATTATTCCATATGTCGGGTCTGCTTTTTCTTAATGCTCCCATGTAACCTTATTTCCCATGTTCCATAATCCTAAAATGTACAGAATGCTGGTTTCTCCACTAACTTTTTCCTGCCTCTTGCTGCTGCTGTTTCTTTATCTTCTTTCTTTGTGGCCTGATGTACTTTTTATTGTAACCTCACAATACTTAAGGGTCTGTTTTGCACAGACTCACCCGAAACCTAATTAGAACGTTAGTTACTAGAATGTCTGCTGGAACTAACCTACAGCAAAGTTCATAACCTACAGTAAAGTTCATTCAGGAGAAGTAAAATCAGTTTAAAATGCTATGTGCTTCAGATGGTAAGAAATGCAAATGCTCCTTATACCTACTTTCTGACATTTATTTCCCTCAGACTCAAGGAGTTTCTAGTTTAATTATTTCTGGCTTTATGACTGACCTACTTAAGACTATTGGAAGTCAGATAGCTGTGTGATTGGGTGTTACTACAACATGTAATAACAAACATAACAAACTAGGTTGTAGCTCTAAAACTAAATCTAGTGGAAGAAACCCCCCTAAAGGTTTGTATATAATGATATTTAATTTTGGAAATAATTACTGTTACAAACCCTGAAAGTCATTTATATAGAAGAAAAGCAGTACGGTGATTTTTAAAAGGTAATCTCCTTACTCTCTATCCCAAATCAGTACTATACAGTAATGAATTATATACAGAGAGCTAACCCAGGAGACATGTAAAGTGCCTCTGGATCATCCAAGGGCCATTAATGTATACTTAGTATAAAGAGAAGATATTGAGAGCTGGAGGGCACCACACAGAAAACAGTTTCCAATCCACTCACTTCTAAGTGAGAAAAAGCAGCCCAGAGTGGCAAATTTATTCTCACCAATTTTATATCTAGTTAGTAAATGTCAGAAATGAAACCAGGCCTTTAAATTCCTAACGAGCAGCCTTTTTCATTATCCCCACAGGCACCCCACTCTTCGGTACATTTTATTATTCTTTGGTTCTCACTAACTCTTGAGCATAGTTTTATATTCCTGATAACTATAATGGTTAATGCACGAGAACACAAGTTTTCTTCAAAGCTTTTGATAAAGGGGCCTTTTGAAAATGCGCCTAGAGGAAGCGCTCCTTCCTTCGTACCCATTCTACCTGGGTGCGCAGCTGGCGCTAGGCAAATCTTAAACATCCTTCCCCTGAGAGAGCTTGATGAACAATACCTGCCTACCTGCATGTCCAGCCGTTCACTGTCAGATTTTACACATAACTAGCATTTGTTTATCCTCTTATGTGTATTTTTATGATACCTTCCTTTTAATCTGAAATATTACTTAAGAAAATTTTATCTCCTGAGGTCTCTGAATTTTATATCTGAGAAGTACTCTTTTTTCAGAAAGGAAAACTTACATTTAGAGTTTTTTTTAATATTTAAAACCACATCAAAGAAATGAAAAGGACTGGCTTGGGTGGAGTTTGACATTTACTCTAAGAAACTAATAATCTTCTATCTCTGTAATTAATCAAGGGAATGGTGATTTCATCATTGCCCTGAGTGTGTAAGGAAACTCTATATGTTGTTATTTTTCTAGCAAAAATACAAATAAAAACTGTACCAACATAAATACATGCATATACAGAATCTATCAAAAATATACACCACACTTCAGCAGTGTGCTGTGCTAACAAATGTCTGGAAGCTGATGGCCACCACTTTGAGCACCTCTTGTATTTATAGAGGCCAAGGGTAAGTTGCATTAATCTCAGAGGTCTCAATAAATTTAAAATTAAAATATTTATACAAGTCTCTATTTTCCTGATGTATATGTTTTTGGCAGACTCTGAATATGCAATATTCCCAGAAAAGATTAACTAACAAATATCTGTGGGAGCTATAACAAGAAGCTTAAGTAGCACCATAGAATACAATCTCAGGCTCCTTGATACACCTGCTCATTTATTTAAATACTACTTAGTTGCAGAAGAATAACTACCATCTAAAAGTTAAAGTCAAGAATGATAAGCTACTTTTCATGGATAAAGGGCTTTCTGTTTGGGATAATGAAAAGGTTCTGGAAATGGATAGTAGTGATATTGCCTGTCACAAAAAGAAGTAGATGCATGAGGAAAGGTATGAAGATATATTCATATATGTTGTTCAGTAAAAGAACAACATGAGGAATAAGTTTAAAGCACATGAATCTACCCTCTGAACAGTCGATGAATATTGTACAGTGAGAAAAATTCTCAAAGAATTTAAGCCATATTGAAGGTTAAATTACGGGTGCATTAAAATTTGCTTGTAACATTCACTTTTTCACCAGGAAATACTTAAAATGGTAAATATAATATTACACACACACAAAGAGCATAAGATTTCACAACCTGGATACATGAAAGAACACTTATCAGTTCCTCATGCGTGGTATAACCTTGTTAGACTTGTACGTGTCTTTTACATGCTACATTTTCAGTAAATTATACTTTGGTATCTGCTATAATGTGGGTGCTGAATATCCTGCCAGTGCCCATGTGTTAAAGGGTTGGTCTGTGGTGGCGATACTGGTAGGTGGTGGAATCGTGAAGAGACAGGACCTAGTGGGAGATCTTTATGTCACTCAAAGCATTCACATAGCACCTATAGTGGGACTCTGGTCCCGCTCCTTGTTCTTTAACTTCCAGGTCAGGAGGTGAGTATTTTTGCTCTACCACGTGCTCCCATATTAATATGCTTCCCATCACAGTCCTTAAGTGCAGGTCTAACTGGTCACTGACTGAAACCTGAAAACATGGGAGCCAAAATCACCCTTCTTATAAGTTAGGTATCTCCCCTATTTTACTACAGCAATGGGGAGCTAACACAGTAACAAAATACAAGGAAATGTTTTCCTTTCTTACATAACAGGAGATTTCTTGAGACTAGGAGAGTGACTGTGACTTGTTCCAAGTGAATTTAATTCCTTTCCTCTACACAAACTAGAAAAATATTAAATGTTGTTTCCTTTTCCAGAGAAAATGGTGCAGTCAGGAGGAGCATGCTGTAACACAGCAATTATTAGCAGCTATCTACAGCTATGCTGAATCAGTGTTTTACTTTAGAGAACAGTAAGCTAGATTTCTTACACAATTTCCTAAACTTAATTTATGAAAGAATTTCCATAATTATAGGATTAGCAGCTACAGAAATAAAGAACATTATGAGGAATTTTAATAAGGTATATACCCTATAAAATATGATGCTTTTGAAAATAATGTAACATTTTTGAAAATCTTCTGGGAAATATTCAGAACTAGCAGAAACTGTCCATAAAATAGGGAAATTTTGGATAAGAACATAGATCTGCGAGTGGCCCTCCTAGCACTATGGAAACAAAAAGCCAAGTAAATATTCTACTGTTTTCTACGTCTTCTCTGTAAAGGGGAATTAAACATCACATAGAAATGGCCATCAGATATTTGAGACAAAATTAAAGAGAAATCCTATCTTGGAACTTTGCTTTTAATATGTCTTGATTTGTAAAGTTTATCAGGTAAAACTAATTCATTCTATTGCTATCAATGAACAAAATCATTCTCAAAGACATAATATAACAATTCAGCTAAAATGTTATGGCGAAAGAGATGTAGAATTCAATCTCCTTTCAGCTTGATATCAGTTGTTATATGTGCACTTTCACCTATAACAACTGATTCAAAATGGACATTACACTAATGGCATTATATATATATATATATATATATATATATATATATATATACACACACACACACATACATATATATATATATATTACTGAGCCATAATTATTTTCATAGGTTTTATTGCTGCCACATTTTATCTTGTCTTAAATAATTACTTTTCCTACTTTTCTCTAAATATTTAACAATTATAACTTTAAAACATAACTAGATAGTTTCAAAATACAAAACTAAGTTTAAATTCCATGGCCAAATACAAAATCTACTTACAGTCACCCATTTAATATAATGAGTTATATTGAGGTAAACCCAAAAATGCTTAAGATTTTTCAGCAACATTTAATAGTAAAATACAAAATAAAAGTCATCTTATTTCCATTGCAAGGCAAGGTAATATTTATACAATCCTCAGCTCCACAAAAGCAAAGTATAGATGGCAAAAAACTATGGAATTGCTTGTACTTATGTACACTCAAAAACAGTGCGATGCTCTCTGTGCTGGGTAAAATTTTATAATGCATTGATTCCCATTTCTCAAACTCCTAATAAGAAAACCAGCTCATCTAAAAGTTTACCTGAGAAATTCTAATGATAAAAGCTTAACAGGCACATTATGTACTCATGTTTTCCTTTAGAACTTTGTGCACAATTAGATGTTTTATAAAGCTCTTGAAATGCCAAGTTCCTTTCCTTTCAAGTAAATCAGATGTGTCTACTGATCTGATAGATGAATGGAATTAGATGCTAAAATCTCCCACAGATATCTAAGTGATGTTACATCAAATACAGACAAAGGAAAAATTCAGAACAGTATGAAATCTGTGGTACACTGCTTTTAGTCAATGAATATTATGAATATTAATTTTCTAAGATGAAAACACTTTATGCAGCCTAAAGCATCCACATAGTACTAAAAATTATAACTTTTAAGTAAAAAGTTGCTTATATTTGTGCTGGGGATATAGCCCAGTGGCACAAGCCACTGCCTGGCAAGCACAAGGTCCTGACTTTGATTCCCAGTACCAAAAAAACAAGAAAAAAAGCTGTTTCTATCTGTATACACTGCTGACTCACTACTTTAGCTTGCTAAATGTAAGTGCTGAGCCAGTAAAGAATTTCCCTACCCTACTCATTAGATATTTGAAAGTTTTCAAATAAAATTGTTTATACAAATGACAAAATGAATACTTCTACCTCACTGTTAGCATGTAACGGTGCAGTTGTGAAAGTTGTAAAAAAAGTAAAACTAGTGTCTTAACAGCAGTCCTTTTAATTCTCACACATCTTACAGCAGTTTTCATATCCATGCATCTTGCTATTAGTAAGACAGAATAATAATAAAGATATCTAAATAGAAAGTTTTTCCTATTTACTAGTACTGGAAAAGTCAAAATACTAATTTGGAGGCTCATAGTGTAAGAAAATATTTCTCAATATTGTCTATGCAGCATTAATTATCTGGATTGTTATTCAATGACTTCAAATATAAGTGTGTTCTAATTCTGGTGAGTTCTATGCAGATTCATATTCAAAGCACTACTTTTATACTGTTTTGTGCATTTAGTCCAGTTTGTTAATATGTTTTCATTCTTTCATCTTTAAAACAAAAATAAAATAAAAACGAGCTTAAAAGAATGTTATTTCACAATGTTCCTATAAAATATGACTACTCATGTCCCTTATTCTTGATGTTTCAGAATGCTAATAAAAATGATGATTGCTCTAATTGTATAGATAATACTTTATTAAATTTTGAAAGTTTAGAAGCTAGTTGTCTGAATTATAGAAAGAGAATAGATCTGCAAATTTAAAATTTTAAATATTGTGACTTTCCCAACATATAACTTCCTGGGGCTTACATAATTAGAGGGCTACATAATTTTGCCAAGAATCTGAGAAGAATGAGTCACCCACTCAGGGAACAAAGTATTCCAAAAAAACCCCACAAAATCAGTCAATTAAGGCTTCTACACTGTCACCCCTTAAAAACAATTATCTTAAAAGTATATTTCAATGATTATTAAAATTCCTTTGTTTTTTAATACTTTAAAAATTGAAAGAAAGGCCTGGAAAAATCAAATGGTGAGTGTGATCAAAAACAAAATAAATTGGGCAAACAAAAAAATTACATACTTAGGGCTGGGGATATAACTCAGTGGCATAAGCGCCTGCCTGGCAAGTTCAAGGTCCTGAGTTCGATCCCTGGTACAGGAAAAAAAAATTACATAATTATTGTATTCTGCTTGAGCCTATTGGAGCCACATTCTACACCTGGCACAGTCATGAGAGTGTCTTCATTTCTGGCTTCTAGGACCAGTGCAGCTCTATAATCTGCCTGGGAATCAAACAAGAAGCTCGCATTTTGGTAAAAGCATGTTTCTGAACCGATCAGATTCAGAGGAACACAGATGAGGAACAAGAGGCCTTCTATCCAAGCTTGTATCAAACCAGTCGAAGAGGCGAGGCGTGGCTCTGTACCGCACTGTCCCGCAGCCATTCTCACATTTTACATGCTGAGTATTGTATGTATCGTTGTTCTGTTCCTTCTCTTGCTTGTAGATTCTTTTTTCTTTCTGCCTCATCCTATTCCCTTCCCTGGTTCTCTCCCTTTCTCCGGTTTTTCTTATTCCTCCTCCTGCTCCTTCTTTTCTGTGCACCCACATTTACAGCTCTGCATTTCCTTTCAGTATGCTGCTTTCCTACTGCGCTCAGGGATGGGGTCTCTCTGAGGAGCCATTAACACTACCAGTCTCAGCTCCAAACAAGTATGATGTCTCTGTAAATAGCCAAAACAGTCCTCTAATGATCAACTTACCACTTGAAAACAAAGTAAAATAAATCATATATTAAAATAAAACCAATTGTAGTGATGCACACCTGTAATCCCAGAATGCTGGGAGACTGAGGCTGGAGGATCAGTATTTCAAGCCTAGCTGGAGCAATTTAGTGACTTAGAACTTGTCTCAAAATTAAAATATATAACAAATGAAAAATAAATAAATGGGCTGGAGATGTAGCCCAGTATGAAGACTCTGGGCTCAATCTCCAGTACTGTAAAATATACACACATTCATACATTCATACAGACCACGCACACAATAAAATTTAGTATTTCACCTTCTCACTGGAAAAAAAAGACTGAAATAATCTATTTACATCATTTAATAGATCTTTTGGTTCCTCCTCTAATATTTCTTATAAAACTGTAATACTAAAACTGACGACCATAAATGTGCTCATTTCATAGTTTCTCCCTCAATTGTATAAGTAACTTTCAAAATTTTTGTTCATCAATTTTGATACTAATTTAATGAAGTGGAAAGATAGAAAGAAATGTTTTTAAATAAATATACTATTCTAAGATAATTTTACCTGGCAAAGTTAAACAATGAATTTGGAATAAAGTCATTTATATTACCATCTGAACAGATGTTCATACCTTTTAAGCAAAATATTATTGTAGTCAGAAAAAGTTAAAAACACGCATGAAGTTTACAGTTTCTTCCTTTGTAGCTCAGAAAATTTTAACTTGTTTTTAAATTCACACCATCACCATATTTCATTTCTAAAAACATGAGTTCTTACTTTATTTTGCATATTATTTTTAAAAATATTCAACTGTAAAAAAATTATATTCATAATATATAGAGTATAACCTTGTTTTACTTAAACTGCCTTTCACTGAATACAATGGAGAGTATCTTGTGTTAGCTGTTCTGTACGTTTTAAGTACTCTATTCCACATTTGAAGGGCATGAGTTTCCCTGGAAATTCCAATCATTTTCCTGTCTCAGCAACTTATAGACCTATAGTTTTCCACCTAAATCTCTCCCTCTTTCCTCTGGGTGGAACTGTTAACTGATCACAGAGATGCTTAGCTAGACTATCCTCAGTTTCCTTGGGTAGCAGTATGACTAGGTTCTCAGCCCTGGAATGTGAGTTGAGTCACGCATTTCTCATCTTCTCTCCCTCTTGTATGCCCTGGAACACAGAAATATTTGTGGTGCAGCTTCAGACATGCAGAGAACAGTACCCAACAGCAGAAATTGACCAGAAGTATCAGTATAATTTTTCTAGTGCCAAATAATTCTAGATTTCTTTCCCTCTATTTACACGCTTTGGACTGACATTCATTGAAAATTTAAAAAGGCAAAATTCTAAGCTGTCTTTTCATGACGTTTTCTTATGAGACTGTCATTGCATTTAGGCCAAAATAGAACACGGTGAGTGAGTTTTAGAGAGTCACCCCCAGTGCATCTCTGCCAGTCCTTTGTGTTTCATTTCACTTCTATTTCTACTTTACCCAGTTTCCATTGGTCTGCTCTTCAAATGTGGCAAATGTTTTTGTAACACTAGGATTTGACCCAGGACTTCCAACTTGAACAACTTCCTTCTGCTTGTCCTTTCTAGGCCCCTCGTCAAGCATACCACCCCCACCCTCTAGCTCTTACCATACATTTATAGTCCACCAAATTGCATCTGAAACAATTACATGATATATTTTCTATGAATCTTGTTACTGGGTGTTTTGACCCTCCCAATACCATGTACTCTATTATAAAACTCCAGTGTAAGAAGGTATAATGTCCCTTTGTTAACTGTGTGCCCAGAATCTAGGACTTCACATATAGCAAGCTTTATAAAGAGAGCATTTTAAGAGATTAAAAATTATTTAACATTCAAATAGCATGGTATCACTTCTCTTAATAATATTTGATACACAGCAACATAGCTGCCAGAGGTTCTATTGGAGTTGCCTATATCTCTTTACAATGCTGAAGTTTCTGCTTAATATATGTATGTTAACAATTCTCACAGCAAATGTTTATAATGTGATGAATTTCATTATGGAAACTTAACTTGTAGGTAGGATCACACCTACCTACACTTCTTCACACCTACCTACACCTACCTACACATTCTGCATATTATTGTGATTTATTTTCCTAAAAGATAGTTTTGAATACAACAGTCAGTTTCTGGGCCAGGGATATAGCTTAGTGGCACAAATGTCTGCCTGGCAAGTACAAGGTCCTGAGATCGATTCCCAGTACCCAAACAAACAAACAAACATTCAGTTGCTAAAATTTTGCTAATGACATACTTCTCCTAATGACTTCAGAATTAAAACTATCTTTATATGAAATAAAACCTAAGCCCCTTTTTTGCATTTTCTGTAGAAAGGATGCTTTTACTTTATCCAAATTAGAAAGTTTAATATTCCCCACATACATGTATCTTAAATCTTTACATACGTAATTCCTGTCTCCAAGGAATTGTTTCAAAATTAGAACTCTTTTCTTGGACTTTTATTCAAAATATCTGATGATTGGGTGACCCTCCCTTCATCCAGAGGACCTAGGTGGGCCTGCAAGGATCCCTCGCTTCATTCAGAGGACCCAGCAGGATACAGAGATTGTGGGTGATTCCTTCCATCCAGAGGGCCCAGGGGGCAGTCAAGATCTCCAGTGACACAGTAGGGCCCTGGCTGGGGTGCACACAATGGGAAGGTGGGGCTAATAACCTGGAAAAGTCTGAAGTAGCAGTAACAATATGAGCCACCAACTGGTAAGTTTGGGGAACCAACATAGTGCTTGGGGACAAACACAAATGGAATAGAAGCAGGTGGGTAGGGCTACCCCTTTTTTAAATTTTGTTTTCCCTGTTCTATTTTGTGCTATTTTTTCCTTTTCTTTCTACGTCTATTTGCTTGTTCATTCTTTTCTGTGTATGTGGTTATTTTTATTCTGCGAGGGGGGTTGTACCTTCTTTTCTATTTCTTTCATGAATTAGATCTCTAAGCTTTGTTTTGGTACCCTTCTACTCCCCCTCTTCCTCTCTTTTGTCAACTACCTAACTTGAGAAGAACCCAACCAAAAAAGAAAACTACAGGCTAATCTCCCTAATGAACACAAATGCAAAAATCCTCAAAAAGATACTAGCAAAGAGAATGCAACAAATCGTCAAGAAGATTATAGACCATGACCAAGTAGGACTCATCCCTGGTATGCAGGGATGGTTCAATATGCACAAATCAATAAATGAAATACACCATATCAACAGAGTCAAAGACAAAAAATCACACTGTCATCTCAACAGATGCATAAAAATAGTTGACAAAGTCCAAGCAATAAAGTCACAGAGAGAGAAATTAAGAAAGCCATATTTTTTACAATAACATACAAAAACTGAAAATACTTAACTAACAAAGGAAATAAAAGATTCATAAACTAAAAATTATATTGCTCTGAAAAAGGAGATTGAAGAGGATATCACCAAGTGGAAAGATACCCCTTGTTCATGGATAGGAAGAACCAACAAATTGAAAATGGCCATATTCCCAAATTTTTAAACAGATTTATTGCAATTCCAATCAAAACACCATTGGCATACCTCACAGAATTAAAGAAAACACTCCTAAAATTCACTTGGTTTTTTTTTTTTTTTCCGGTACCGGGGATCGAACTCAGGACCTTGCACTTGCCAGGCAAGCACTTATGCCACTGAGCTATACCCTCAGCCCCTAAAATTCATTTGGAACCAGAAGAGGCCTAGAATAGCAAAAGCAATCCTGGGCAGCAAAGACAAGTCAGGGGGCATCTCAATCCTTGACTTAAAATTATACTACAAAGCTACTGTGATAAAATCAGCATGGCATTGGGGAAAAAACCCAGATTCGAACAAAACCCAGACTTCATGGGAAATACTACAAAAAAAATCAACAAATGGGATCTCACCTTATTAAAAAAGCTTTTCCACAAGGAAAGAAATCACCAACAGAATGAAAAGACAACCCATGGAATGGGAAAAAATATAGCCAGTTGCTCCTCAGATAAAGAACTTATATCTAGAACTTACAAAAGATTAAAAATAAATCAGGACCCCAAATTCAAACACCCACTCCATACATGTACTTGTGCTGCTGAACTATATCCTAGTCTCCGTCCAACCCCAAAAAGGGGATCTGGGATGAAGACACACTTCTCAGATGATAAAATACAAATGGCAAATAAATATATGAAAAAATGTTCAGCATCATTGGTCATGCACAGTTGCAAATTAAAGCAACACTGAGATTCCACCTCACTCCACAAAGAATGGGTATAATCACGAAATCAATCAATAACAAATGCTGGAAGTAGTGTGGGGAAAAAGAATCTTTCTCCACTGCTGGTGGGAGTGCAGACTGTTGCAACCAGTGTGAAATCAGTGTGGAGATTCCTTGGTAAATAAGGAATAGACGTTCCATTCAACCTAGCTATTCCTGGGTATCTTCCCAAAAGAATCAAAAACATCACAACGCAGTGATATATGAGCACCCATGTTTACATCAGTAAAATTTGTAATAGTTAAATCTTGGAAACAACCCAAATGTTTATCAATTGAGGAATGGATTAAAAAGATGTGGTTTTTTTATATAACAGAATACTAATCAGATATAAAGAAGAGTAAACTGAAGACTTTTATAGGTAAATGGATGCAACTTCAGACTATACTCATAAGTGAAATAAATCAGATCCACATGTATAAACATCATATTATCTCACTAGAGAGAGTAGGTAAACAAGTAAATAGGACCCAAAATGTAGAATAGAAATTGTGAATTTGGAAGAAACTGTCCAAAATACAAGAGAAACTGTGATAGGGGAAACTGGAAAGGAAGGAAGGAAAGGGAAAATGTCACACACACACACACACACACACACACACACACACACACACATAATAGCTAAGACATACTGCTAGTTTCTCTTTAAAGAAAGGTATGTGCAAATACTTTTGGACAATATCTCCTGCTTGTATCTTGTACCCTGAGTTACTACTTTGAAGATAACAATATGAAATGTATTAGTTATTGTTACTCTCCTATTGTATTGTTTTGAAATTATTTTACTTCTTTTTATAATAAAATAAAAACAAAATACGTGGTGATTATCTACTGGGTGATTCTTACCTCCTTTTATGTGTATTTATAGTGGATCCAAATGATCAGAGTAACTAAACTCAAGTTACACGCAGGATAATTATTGTTCATTGTGTGTTCTTGTACAATTATTGGTTCCTTGAACATCAATTTCTGTCCCTTGAAAATGCTTCATATGTATTTATATTTTATGATACATAATGCATGCAAATATAATAAGAGAAAACATTTTAAGAAACACTTTGAGAAGATTCCAGTGAAATTCAAACATTTCTAAAAATCAGAATGCTTAGATCAATCTACCATTGAAAATGCGATTCTACTTTAAAGCTATTATTAGGGCTGCCATATATATAAATACCGAAAGTAAACTGCAAGGGATTAAGTAGGGCTTAGTGAGGACAAATCCTTAGTACTTTTCACAATCCTGAGACAGCGCATACCTACAATACAAATGAAAGAATTTTTAGCATGAAACTTAAAGAGTATTAGTACAGAAATCATTGCTGAGGAAAAGGGGGACATTTTATCCACCAGGGAGGTATATCAAAATGTAAAAGTTGAAAATCAGTGGGGTAAGTGATTTTTAATTGGTAACAATCTTCTGCTTAATCAATTATTTGTAACTACACTTAAACTAAAATGGTTTTCCCAGGTTAAAATGTAAAATATCATCGTTCTACTAGAAGCTTGCTTCACCTTAGTTCAAGAGACTGCATTAACTTCACCCAAGTTTATCATACTGCTACTTTACTATAGGAGAATCTCAGAAAGATTCCCCGTCCTAGAACCTAGCAAAGAACACTTGCAGTATTAGCAGTGTAACATACTAGAGCATGTTATATTTCATCCTAGGTGAACAAAGTATATGGCATAGCTGTACAGAAAATTTCATGACTAATTAAGCAACCATGCAGGCGACATGTTTATGATATTCTTATTTACCAAGAGAGGAAGACAGTATTTACAAATAATGAAAGATGCCAACTGAAATAAGTTTTTAAAGGCACATGGATTTTAGAGATATTTCCTTTCCTTAAGAATGATCACAATGAAAATTAGGATATCAAATCATTTTGAATTGAAGCAATGATTTAATATAATTTTCTAAGCTCATGATAGGAACTTCAAAGCCCGCTTTTTGTTGGAAGACAAATACTGCTAATTCCTACAAAAATCAGTAAACCAATTTAGCAGCTCAGCTAATTCTTGATAAAAGAAGAGCTGTTAAATAGGATATGACTATTTTTCTGTTTAACTAAATATCATTATTACATGTAAGTATTCACAGGAAAACTATTACTCTTGGATTAATCATTAATCTAGTCATGTAACCCATTATTAAATTTAGTATTTATGCATAGTCTGGCGTCTGAATTACATCTGAAAAATGTAAGTAGTCTTTGGACTTATGTCTGACTCTTGCCAGAAAAGCTAAACAAACACCCCTCAGGTTTAGTGTCAGAGGTAGAGGAAATAAAAGAAATGACCTGGGGATATAGCTCAGTGCAAAGGGCCTGGGTTTGATTCCCAGTGCCATACAATGTTGGAAAATTAGAAATAATGTTCATAAAGGTAAAATTTTGAAAACAGCATACTGTCTTGAATGTGCTAAACATTGAAACATTGCCTTATTTGTATCAGAAATGATTTCAGTAGTCAGTAACTAAACATATTTACAAATCTTCTGTTTACATGTGTACATAAATATAAGTGTATTACACATAGTAGTAAATCAGTTCATGAATTCAATTCTGCCCACAATTCTGGTCATAAACTAAACTGAATGTGAACTGAATCAAGTTTTTCTATAAAGTCAACATTGAACCTAACTATTGAATTTGATTCACTTCTTATCTAACTTGGTTTGTGACCAGAATCATGTTCATGAACTTATATATATATATGTATATATATAGTTAGATAGATGTGTGTGTGTGTGTGTGTGTGTGTGTGTATATATATATACTGCTCCTTATTAAATTGCTGCGAATACTAAAACCTCAAAAACATTACCCAAGTATCCTTGCCCTCTATCAAGCAACTATAAGATCGAGGACCAGATAACTTAAATTACAACAACAATCATAGCATCTTTACATACAAATGTCCATGAATACATAGTTAAATAAATTGTTTTTCTAAGTTAAGCTGGCCTGTAAGCAAACCAAAACCATAAAATAAGATGATTTTACTTAATGCACAGCATAACATTAATAAATGCACTCCTGGAAATAGAAGATTTATTTGTTTTTAAGAAAATATGTAGTAATGATGCAGATAAGATTGATAGGAAAGGAGTGTTTGTATTCAGTGCAACTGAAAGTGGAGAAGCAACAATGCAAGAGAAACTTCAGGCATAGCATATTGTACTCTTGTGGTAAATCTCATAAAATTAGCCCAAATTTTCCACCAAACAGCCTTGTGTAAAATCTCTTCTCCCTTATTATGCTTTCTGTTCTTTACAATTTAATTGGAGACTTTATTTTAAAAATGAACCTCAAAGCAATTTTGGTAGTAGATCTTTTCATTACTTTAATAAAAAGATACAATTTTGCTTATTGTAATAGTAGGTGGTGGTATAATTACCTTCCAGGAAAATAAAATATCTGAGCTCCCTTTATCCTGTTGTGTGATTACAATACTATAAACAAAGCAACAACTTGAAATGATGTTCAATCTTTTCAAAAATAATTGAGTCTAAGTTGTTATAACTTAACAGAGGTATCTAAACTCATTTTAACCATGAGTCTCAGAAATGCTTTTTTCCATAGTGCATTCTACCTGCGCTTAAACAACAGTCCTGATATTATACATTATTCCTGCAAGTAGAAAAATTCTTACTTATGAAAAAGTAATTGATGTTTATTCAAGAATATTGGCATAATCCAGTTACCAATAGTTCAGCTCTAGTCAAAGAAATTAAGCATAATTTTTAAAATGCAATGAATAAATCATTGCATAGATTGGCTTTTTCCTCTCTTTTGAGAAAAGTTTAGAGCATTAAATATTTTAGGTAATATGTTTTGTATGAGAATGCACAACACACTTGTTAATACACATTTTTAAGATTCAGAGTGTAGTGATTTACTTAACTGTAAAGGCAGCTTATTTCAGCTAGATGTATGATTGTAACATAAATTATGATTACAACATGCAAAGAAGCACAGAGGGGCAAACGCAATGGCTGTCTGCCTCCATTTACTCAGCCAAAATTTTTCTAATATATATTAGAGAAGGTCTTACACTGTAAACATATATACACATACATAAATATATACACATAGAACTGTAGGAAGTTGGTAGAACATGAGCCATGATAATAAATATGGAAGGAAATCCTTACAGTGGACCATTCACACCTGTACTTCTCAGTGATTGCTTACATGAGCTATATACATTGTGAAACATTATTTATCAACACAAAATTAAATTTTTAAAAAATCTGTCATTGAGAAACTAAAACTAAGTAAAAGTTGTGGGATCATCTTGAAGAAATCACAAAATATCAAAATGGATTATGTTTTCTCACCTTAAATGTTTCAAATCATTATATTTTTATAGAGGAAGATAGATTGGAGACAATAAGTTCAATGTACTAACTGGTTGAAGATAAAAGAAGTAAAATACCTTCTCTTGATATTGCCGCCTGGATGAATCCAATGACTGGATTAAAGCAGTGGCATGGCCGACAAACATGGCGTAGCAGGTGGCGCCAACAATCATGCTCAGCATGGTAATCCAGAGGTCTGACATGCTCACTGGGGCTTGAGCTCCATATCCAATGCACAACATGTGACTCATTGCTTTGAAGAGTGCATATGAATATTGTTGTCCCCAAGAAACATTCTGTAACATGACAGAAAAAATAGACCAAAACATTAGGATATTATGAAAAGAGAGCATAAGCTGTACACAGAAGCCCTATACAATAATATTTGTGAGGAAACCCTTACAGTCACTTAAATATGTACTTTTCAATGATTGCTAATCAAATGAGTGGACCTTTTCAAATCTTGTCTAGCATGACAAAGTAGAAATAGTGTACTGTTAATATGTGTATCCCTGTTAATGTTAAGTGTGCTGTTTTTAGGTCTAGAATTCTTTTGCAGACAATGGTGTATTACACAACAATGCCAAGAATGAATGCTGATTGGCTTAATTTAAACATTTTAAAGTTCAAGGAAATCTGATCATTTTGTACTTGCAATCTGAGAAATGCAACTGTTTGATGTGAAGTGTACATGCCAAGGTATAGAATTTTTTAAATAAAAACTATATTTTACAGATTTTAAAAGTAATAGATGTGTAGAGTCCTTAATCATTTTTTCCTTTGTGATGAAAAACAAAAAAACATTTTATCTAGCTATAAAGGCAAATTACAGTTCTGATAAATGAAATGATTGCCTTGAAGGTCTGCCTCGGGACAATATATGTTGGAAACCAAATACTAGAATTGAAGTTATGTTAATCTTGTTGACTTTTTATAAAACAAGAAAGTAAAATGAAAAAGGTAAAAGAACATCCTGGCAAACATTCTAAAATAATAAAGACTGAGTTCTTAGATTAGTTATATTTTTCAGACATCATTTCAAAATTTTATTCCAACCTCAATTCAAGCAAAACAAATTAAATATATTTTATTTACCTTTTGATAAATTATAAATAATTTAAAAATTAATTTAGGTCATATTCCGTAGACTAGAACTTGTGTAATTTATGAAGACAAGTACTATAAAGCAATGTAAGTCTGTTGATTCAAAACTCAAGAAGAAGTGCTGTTAAAATAATAAAATATGAAGTTTTTTCTTTAAAATATTTTATTACTTATAAAAATGAGGTAATAGTAATTGAAGATTGTTTCCAGAGTACAAAACCAGGGGTTTGACATTGAGGGTGAGCAAAATTGACCAGGGTCAACCACCTGTCACCTTGAGAGTACAATGAGAGACCCGACTGGTGGTGAGAAATGGATATATATATATTTATTCACTGTGGCCACCTTAGGAAGAAACAGCAGGACTAGCATCCTAACCCCATGCTTCACAGTACTGATAAGCATTTCAGGATTATATAAGGTGAGAACAAAACCGTGATGCTAGAGAAAAAGCATGTATGGCCAAGCAGTTTCACAGTGTGGTCTGGGTATATAACCATACTGTGGTGTGCAAAAGTGGCTGTTAAGTCTTACAAGCTGATTAACAACAAAACTTCTAAATTATAAAAATGTAACATTTAGGTGTCAGAATTATACATTATACAATAAACAATATTATATTAATATGATATCTTCATTGACAATATATTTCTGGTTTATTTTTCTGCAAATTCATTTATGTCATTAAAATTTATAAAAATTAATGATTTCATTTTCAGTGATATAATTATAGGGACATCAGTTACTTTTGGCTAACAAGAGATCACAAGTCATTTTTGATATTCTTCAATTTTGAGACAGATCTTTCTGTTCTTACAGCTTTTACTGGTGATATTAAGAGTGATTTAGAGGCTGTGACAACATTGGGATAAATTTCAGATAAATTACTTTGAAATATATATTTTAGTATTAAATGAATCATCCAGAGCTGATGATTCTCATGGGAATAATTTCTCCATTAAGATTCACTTCAGTAGAAATCAGATTCATAAATGTCTGCATTTGATTTTTAATTACACCTTTTAAATTTTGAGATTATTGTAGAGTCAATTATCAGTGCAATAAGTGCTACAAATTCCATGCACTCTTCACCCAGTTCCCGAACCATGGCAGTATCTTGCAAACTCCAACATGTCACACTAGAAAGTTGAAATGGAGAAAATACTCTGACCTCATTCATATTTCACCTATTTCAGTGTACTTATTTGTGTGCTTATGTGAGTTCTATGCAGTTTTATTACATGGGTGGGCTCATGTATTAGTCACCACAGTTGAGATAGAGAATAATTTTATCCCAACAATGATCATTTATGTTGCTTTTTTTTTTTTTTTTGCGGTACTGGGGATCGAACTCAGGACCCTGCGCTTGCTAGGCAGGTGCTTATTCCACTGAGCTATATCCCCAGCCCTATGTTGCTTTTATATTGAATTTAATGCTTGATGCAAATGTATGTAATGATATGTTAATGTTTTCTCTGATCTTTTCCATAACTTGTAGAGGTTATTCAAGACATCAGCAGTAGTTGCATGATTTGCTCATATGTAAAATGCCTGTTCATAAATTCTATTGTTCCTTCAATTACAAGAAAAATTTAATGCAAAGACTGTCTTCCTTTGTAACAACTGATTCTTTTAAAGCATCACAAGGTGAAATAGCATTATTTCCTACACAATAAGATGATCTTTAATATAAATTTGTTTTTCCAAGCTTGGAGATGTTCCCTGTATTGTTGTAGTATATTTTGAAAGTGAGCACAGCTAACTGAAAATTTCCACTACTGGATTATTTAATGCACTCTGCATGTGTATACCTTTATTTTATAATAATTTACTGGCCAACATGATCACTTGAGTGCTGTAGGCACTGTCATGGCACCTAGGAAAGAGATGTAATACTCCCATAGCTACTAACAGGATGGAATTCTGGTAATGACTGGCAAACAGACTGCTCATCGTGGGTGCTAATGCTGCTGGCTTGAGGAGCCGTGTGTATCTCTCACGATCACCGGTGCTACTGCTTCTGCTGCTGTCACTGCCACTTGCTAATCTGGGCCCAGTTCTGGTTTGGTGATACATAGGATGCCAGCTTTCTGAGTCAGATATTTGTGAACCTGGCTGCCAGGCCAAATGATTGGCATTTGAGCTCTCTGCTGTACTTGCAGGAGGAGAGAGCGCACTACAGCTACCTGTCAGTACAGTTTCACACATACTGTCTCTGTGGATTTCAACTGTAAAAACTGAAGCTCAAACACAAACTTACTAAGAATTTTGGAATAGCAATGGGAGCAACAGAAGACAAGCACAGGTTCTTTCTGAGAATTGGGTCCTAAGTAAATTTGAGGTCATATACCCAGGAAGCTACACCTGCCTTTGTTAATTTAACCTTTATGTTACCCAAAATATTAAAAATCTATTTTTAAAATATACTGAACAAATATGGATGCTTTTGCTCATTGTTTTAATGGTACATTCACAAATCAATTTCTGGAGTGAAAAGAATAGAATATAATAATTTTCTAAAGCAAGATGCTCTGCTTCCTATTGTCTACCTTTTATTTTGCTTTTAATTACACTTTGGGCTTCTCATGTAAGAGAAACCGTGATTGCAATTTGTGTGTCGGATTTATGGAGAGAGGGACAGGAGATGAAAGGAAAGGAGAAGGAAGGAAGGGAAAGGGATTTTTAGAAAGTGAGAGAACTGAAGAAAACATAGAGTGGACCTTTTGGGAATGAGAAAAGGAACAAGAGGTGGAGGAAACAGAAAAGAATGGGATGAGGAAGAGACGAAAAGAATTGAGAGGTGTTATGTACATATGAAGTTCTTCACAATGAATGTAATCATTGCATACTGCAAACACTACCTATCTATCTATCTCTCTATCTATGAAAAGCCAAACCTCATAATCTTGAAACATTTAGACTACTGCTTACAAAAAATACCTAGACTTGAAAAACTTAAGATTTGTGAAGTGACATATATTATAATTCACTATGAAATAATTCTATACTGTTAAATTATCTGCATACATATCGAAGGGGATGTGTTTCACTGATCATGTTCCAAGTAAAGTTGGATGAGGGTGGGTCGGGTGGTACGTGCCTGCAACCTCAGCACTTTTGGGAGCCAGAGCAGGAACATCATGGATTCAAATTCAACTTGGACAACATAGTGAGACCCTGAGTCATATTAAAAAGCAAATATTTGGGTAAGAATAGCTTAGTGAAAAGATCATGGACTCAAAAATTTCATTGTTGTTGAATGAAAGGTAGAATAAATTTTAATAATGGTATTTAACTGAATATAAGATTTGCCACCTAAACACAAGGGTATATATAAGGATCATCTTGTACTGAAATATGATAGAAATAATTAAAAAGTCCACTGGTGTGTACAATGGAAACAAGGCAGTAATTCTATTAGCATCATTTATTTCTGAAATGAGATAATATAGTACACCTTTCTCTTTGAAATTTAATTTTCTTGCATAGTTCTTTACAGTTATAGAAGCCTAATACTCGTCCTAACAAAAAGAATTATCTGGCCCAAGAGGCCAACAGCAATGATGTTGAGAAATTGTGCTGTGAAGGGTGAATATAACAAAGTGTACACATAAAAGGCAGCTCAAATTTCTAAAAGACTAGGGTAAAAGTAGAACTGAAGTAGTATGCAAGCATCGAATATAAGGCAGCAACAAGAATAGTCATGAGGATATAAAACTTATGGAATTTCTCATACTACACTTTTATGAAACAGTGAAAGGTAATTTGATACTTCTTGGGATTACAGTATGTTCTTTTGTTCCCATTAAACACTGATTTTTTTTCTTTATCAATTTTGTTATAGAAAAGTCAGGCCATCAGAATGGAATTTGGGTGGTATCCATGTGATATTTAGACTGCTGCTGAAAGAATCTCATGTGGAGGAATGATATTTTATATAACCTACTTCCACCCTCTTAACACCCTCCCTATTTCTCTGCTATCTCCACCCACCATAAGAATCCCAGTAACAAAGTGCACAAGCAGTAATATCAGATTAACTGTGATAAAACACACACATAGGATTATCTCTGAAAATACTATAATGCTCATACATAACACATTTCACTATAAAGTGCTGAAAAGTACCACTAATTTTTAAATAGTTCAGTCACAAATACCACTCTCATCATCACTTGACAAATGAAGGCAATGGGCACAGAATAGAAGTGACTTGTCCAAAGTTAAAATTTGGTAAGTGGGAAGAAGCAAGACTTATAGGAAGATGACAGAGTGGTGAACAGCAGAGAAATAGTATCTCTAAGACTTTCTGTCGAGATGCTGGAATATAGCAATATAAGAAAGGGAAGGAGTAAAGTGACTTCCTGCAACCCAGCAAGGATCTAAAGCAAAAACTGAAAGCCACAGGAACAGTAAATAGAGAGACCTCAATGCAGGAGAAGGCGATGGCAAGTGGTACTTTCTCATTGAGCCCTGACTCACTACATGAGAGGGGTGACTTGAACCTGCAGACTCGTGGTGATTACCAGCAAGCACAGACACCTCCATGGATTAATGCACCAGTAGAATGGAGCAGAGGACAGAGTGGACTGCAGTGTTGGTGAATTATTCAGGTTCAGGCCTCTGCCAGCAGAGGCCTATTGGCAAATCATCATCTTGGAGAGGGCCTGAGCTCAGAAGTCACAGCACTAAGGGATGTGCTCCATCTTGTGGCTCACAGGTAGAGTTGGAAAGAGTTCAGCTGTGCAGGAGGGAGTTGAGTTCAAGGAGGTAAAGTGCGACAAACTTGGTTCTAGCCTCAGACCCAGAAAGCAGCCTGAACTTCAGTGGAGCTAAAGGTGCAGGCTTGCAGCGATCATCTACTACCTTACTGTAAATCAAAGGCCGGTTTACTGGGACTAATGAACACACATACGAGCTCTCCCCCTTCTGTCTATCAATGACAGCAGAGACCCACCCTGAGGTAGACATTTTCTCTTCTTCTTTTTTATTTGTTTTTGTTATTTATCTTTTTTTGATTGTTTGTTCTTGTTTGTATGAGAGTAAACAGTTTCTAGTTTTCTGTTATTTTCTTCTGTTCTTGTTTTTATTTCTTCCTTCTCTTTCCCTCCTCTTCTTCACCACTTTGTGAAAATTCACATAATCTTACTTTGTCCTTCAGCCTTGATGCTAATTTCTCCTTCTTCTTCTATTCCTCCATTTATTCCCCTAAACCTTTTGCAATTTTCTTCCCTGAGGGTAAAATTGCCATGTTCAGGGCATATTTACTGTGTACATTTTTCTGGTTTGTTATAGATTTTGTTATATAACCATGTTATGATTGATACATTGTGTCAACTTGAGGAGTCTAAAAATTTAACTAAGTAACTCAGTAGTTTTATATCCTGGGGTGGAAAGGACACACCCACCTAGCTTTAGGATGTTGTTTATTATGTTAATGTAAAAAGTATACAAGTTTGAATGAGTCACTGAGCAGGGAACCAGTGTCCTTACTTTGTATTTATCCCGAGCCTGTGCTAGAGGAAGGCATGAATATTATGGGAGTGCTACATGCCCCCTGGGTGGGGTAGCCTGCTTACAATATAAGCACTCCTATAGGAGTCGCAATTCTCTGCCACTCCTACCTCTTGCTCTTGTTGCTTTGCTGTTCTGCCACCATAAACTGTGCCCTCTGCATGTTCCACTCTTCGTTGGAGCCAGCCAAATAGAAAGTAAAACCTCCACAAACTGTAAACTAAATAAACCTTTCCTTCCTTAATTTTGGGCATTAGATATTTTGTCTCAACAACAACAACAAAAATAACCAAGACAAACCACAAAACTAGTTCATATGGTTAAAGGTGGCAAACTAATAGTTAGAACAGCCTGTTATTTTCTAGGTGGTGTTTGATGCTATTGTTATCAATTATTGTACTACTTTAGCGAAGATGATATAATTTTTCTAATAAGTTATTCTTCCTATATGCCATTTTCTAATAAGTTATTCTTCCTATATGCCAAGACTGAGATCGCCTAAGGGCCATTAGCAATACAGGTGCCAAAGAACCAGGGACTAGGCAAAATAGGCAACAAATTCTCATCCCCAATAAAATGAACAAGTAGGATCTTATAAGACTTAAAACCAAAAAGCCAACTACACCTGGAAGACATCTCTAAGAAGTAGTCATTTCCTCAGGGTTGTCAATGCTAACAATAAATGGGGCTGAGGATATAGCTCAGCAACACAAGCACCTGCCTGGCAAACAGAAGGTCCTGAGTTTGATTCCCAGTAATCAAAACAAAGAAAAAAAAAAAACTAGCAATAAAGCTTCTTGCCATAAACAATTTATAAGCACAAACCCATGAATTAAACTAAAACAATACAAAATGAGAAAACATGGAAGCAAGATGCAACTTCAGACTTTCCCTCACCAAAAGAAGACCCAGGGGACAATGAGGAGGAGCAATTAAAAAGCCACCCAATTGGACCCCCTCAAATGGTAACAGCAGAAGTAATAAAGGAGATAAATGAAGCTCTAGAAAAACATCAAGTCAGAAATAATTTCTCAGGAAACTACAGAGATAGGTACCATAATGAAGGACATGCATAGGGACTCTAGTGCAGATACAGATTAAAATTAAAAAGAGGAGATTAGGAAAATGATGCAAACTATGAACATCCAACATAGGAAAGAAATAGAATACATGAAAAAGATTCAAACAGATAGCCAGGAAATTAAAATTGAAAATATACATAAAATAGGCCAATGTGAGGAGATAATATCAAATGCAGAAGACAGACTTGTGGTTACTGATCATGAAAAGATTTCTTAAAAATAGCAAGGGCCTACAAAAAATTAATCCAACAGTTGCTAGATTATTCAAAGAAGAAGACTGATTACAGTTAGTAAAAAGAGCAAAAGATATTGTAAATGACAAAAAAAAAAATTGTTTACAGAAGTAATGGCAGAAAACTTCCAAGGATGGAAAAAGAATTTGGCATACAGTTAAGTGAGGCATAAAGAACTCAAATTAGCCATGATAAAAAAATCTATACCAAGGTGTGTAACAGTCAAAAGTCCACAAATTCAACACAAGAATAGAATGTTAAAAGCTGTTAGGAAGAAGAAATAAGTGGTCTATAAAGGAAAGCCTGTAAGAATCACAGCATATTTCTTAACACAAACCTTCAAATCAGGGAGAGTTTGCAGAGCTAGTAAAGAAGTATTTCAAGCCCTAAATGAAAACAACATGCAGCCCAAGTGATGTACCCACTGAATTATCTTTCAAAACTGATAGAGAAATGAGATAGTTCCACAACAAATTGCACCTGAAGAAATTCATGACACCCAAACCAGCAGTAGGACACTCAGTAGGACACTCTACAAAGAGATAAAAAGGACTACTAATCCTTGAACCCCAACAGAATGAATCCACTAGGAAAGTAAAACAACTAAACAGAAGGGGGAAAAGGAAATCAATAACCAGAAAATAACATACGGATCAGTCAATACTTATCAATTATAGCCATAAAAGTAAATGGTCCCAATTCACCAATCAAAAGACATAGACTGTCAGAATAGATCAAGAAACAAGGTCCAACAATACATTGCATAAAACAAACACATTTAATTTACAAAGAAATTGTTAGACTGAAAGTCAAAGGATAGAAAACAATAGTCTGTGTGACAGGAACATGGAAAAAAGCAGGGGTAGTGATTCAATTTGCGAACAAAGTGGATTTCAAGCCAAGGCTCATTAAGAGAGAAAAGGAAGGTTGTGAAGGGAACAATCAAAGAGGGAGAGGTATCAATCAAAAATATATACACAACAAATACCAGTGTACCCAACTACTTAAAACAAACATTAACACATGAAAAATGAAATAAGCACTAATGCAGTTATAATGGGGGAACTCAGTGCCCCACTGTCACAAATAAACGGATCAACTAGACAAAAAATTAACAAAGAAACCTCAGAACTAAACCAAACTTTTGAACAAATTGATTTAGTAGATTTCCAAAGAGTGTTCCACTCCACAGCGTATGAATACACATTTTCTCAGCTGCACCTGGGAAGTTCTCCAAAATAGACCACATACTAGCACATACAACATGCTTAAATTAATGCAAAGAAATTGAAATAATCCCATGTATATTATCAGACCATACACAATGAAACTAAAAATAAGGGCCAAGAGAAACCATAAAAACTACATAGACATATGAAAATTAAGTAACATCCTCCTGAACAGATGAAATTAAAAAAAGAAATTAGACATTTTCTACAATTGAACAGTAATGCCAAGACAAGATATCAGAGCTTATGGGACACAATAAAAGCAGTCCAATAAGGGAAATTTAAAATACTGAATTCCCATAACAGTAAAACATAACAAATTCAAACAATCTAATAGTGAAACTCAAACTTCCAGAAAAAGAAGACCAAGTCAAGTCCAAAGCTTATATGAAGGAGGAAATTATAAAGATCAGAGCAGAAACTAATACAATGGAAACTAAGAAAATAATACAAAGAATCAATGAATCAAAGAGTTGGTTCTTTGAAGATTAAATAAAATTGACAGATCCTTAACCAGTCTTATCAAAAAAAAAAAAAAGAGAGAGAGAGAGAGAGAGAGAAAAGACTCATATTGATGCAATTAGCAATCAAAAGGGTGAAATCACAACAGATCTTGTGGAAATCCCAAAAAACATTAATACATACTTTGAAAACTTGTATACTTTTTTTTTTTTTTTTTTTTGCGGTACTGGGTATCGAACTCAGGACCCTGTGCTTGCTAGGCAAGCGCTTATTCCACTGAGCTATATCCCCAGCCCCTGTATACTTCTAAGATGGAAAATGCAGAATCCAGATTCCTAGGTACATATTAATTAGCAAAGTTGAATCAAGAAAATATAAAAATTCTAACTTAGTATCAATCAATGAAATTGATGTAATTAAAAACCTACCACAAAGAAAAGTCCTGGCCCTGATTGATTTGCTACTGAATTATACAAAAAATATAAAGAGCAGTTAAGACTGCTACTTATCAAGCTCTTTAAAGAAACTGAAAGGAAAGCAATACTCCCAAATTCACTCCTGATACCAAAGCCAGAAAAGGAACCAACCAACAAAGAGAATTATAGGCCAATCTCCCTAATGAATGCAGATACAAATACCCTCAATAAGACACTGGCAAACAGAATGCAGCAAATTATCAAGAAGACTATATATCGTGACCAAGAAGGATTCATTCCAGGCATACAGGGATAGTTCAACATCTCCAAATCAATATATGTAATACACCATATTAACAGAGCCATAAATAAACAACATATGATCATCACAATAGATGAAGAAAAAGTATTTGACAAAGTTTGACATCCATTCATGATAAAAACTCTAGAAAAATTGGAATAGATTGTCTTTATTTCAATTTGATAAAAGTCATTTATGACAAATCAACAACCACCATCATACTGAATGGGCAAAAACAGAAAGCTTTCTGTCTAATGTCCATAACAAAACAAGTATCACTTTTCTATTTAAGGCTATTCTGGAAACATTAGTCAGAGCAATTAGACAAGAGAAAGAAAAATATGAATAAGATCAGCAAAAGAAAAATTTAAATTTTCTTTATTTGCAGATGACATTATGCTCCATGTAGAAGACCGCCAAAACTTGGTCAAAAGACATCTAGATTTAATAAACAAATTCAGTAGCACAGCTAGAAAGTCAAACACAGAAATCACAAGAACTGTGATTTCACAAGAATCAAAGATCTCACAGGAAATTAAAATTTCATTGAATTCCAAGAAATCACGAGCTTTCTTCCATATAAATAATAAGCTCACTGAGAGAGAAATTAGGGAAGCAATACCCTTCACAAAGGCATACAAAAAATGAAATACCAAAGAATCAGTTCAAGGAAGAAAATAAAAGACCTTTGCACTAGAAAGTACAGTATTGGGAACAAGGAGACCCAAAAGGATATCAGAAAATGAAAAGAAAGCCCTTGCTCTTGGATAGGAAGAACCAAGATAGTGAAAATAGCTATACTTCTAAAATTGTTATACAGATTTAATGAAATCCCAATCAAAATACCAATAGCATAGCTCAAGTAATTAGAGAAAACAATCCTAAAATTCATTTGAAAGATCTAAAATAGCAAAAGCAATTCTTGGCAACAAAGGCAAAGCAGGGGACAACTTAATCCATGACTTGAAATTATAGTACAGTGCTACACAATATGCAATATAGTAGCCATTGATGAATTCCTACCATTTGATGAAGCTCTGTAATGTTTCTAATGTGTTTTTTGTTACTTATTATCATCTTTGATCAATCTTGCATTCTTGCATCTTGTAATCTGAGCAACTTTGTTGAAGATAATGATATGCAATTTCACAACTATTGTTAATTCCAAAAGAAAAAAAAAAAACATAAAACAGCATGGTACTGGCAAACAAACAGACCAAAGGATCAGTGTAACAAATCAGATGATGGAGAAGCAGTGCCAAACACACCTTGTCTTTGACAAAGGGCCCAAACACATGCACTTCAAGAAGGACAGCCTCTTTAATAACTAGTGCTGGCAAAACTGGCTTTCCACATGCTGAAGATTAAAAGTAGACCCATATCTTTCACCATTCACTAAACTAAAACTTAAATGAATCAAAGGCATAAATATTAAAACAGAAAGGCTACTTCTTCTGGAAAAGAGGCTAGGAAGAACTCTTTAAAACATTGGTGTAGGCACATTGGTGTAGGCAAGGATTTTATAAACAAAATCCCAATTGCACAGGATATATCGCAAAGAATCGACAACTGGGATTTCACCTTATTAAAAATGTTTTGAACAAAACCACCAACAGGCTGAAGAGACAACCTCTTCATAAAAATTTTGCCAGCAAGTCCTCGAAGAACTAACATCTAGAATATATAAAGAAATCAGATACCCTCAATTTAAAGGTCCAATCCAAAGATGGGCATCTAACATGAATAGGCACTTCTCAGACAAAGAAGTAGAAACAGCAAATGAATACATGAAAAATATCCTACATCACTGGTCATTCAAGAGATGTGAATCAAGGTAACACTGGATTGGAGATATTGCTCAGTAGAACAAGTGCTTGCTTGGCAAGCGCAAGGTCCTGAGTTCGATCCCCAGTACCACAAAAAGAATAAAATAAAAATAACACTGAACTTCCATTTCACTCCAGAAAGAATGGCTATCATCAAGAAATCAACCAATAACAAACATTGGTAATTCTATGGGGAGAAAGAAACCCTGCTCCGTTATTGGGAGTATAGACTGGTGCAATCACTGTGGAAATCAGGATGGAGAATTCTCAAAAAACTAAAACTAGAGTTTCCACTTGACCCAGCTATTCCCCTTCTTGGTATCTTAATGAAAGAATTAAAATCATCATATCACAGAGATACACACACACCCATGTTTATAGTGGCATAGTGTGTAATAGCTGAATCTTAGCACAGCCCAAATCCTCATCAACTTATGAATGGATTTTTTTATACAGTGGGGTACTGCTCTGATGTAAAGAAAGATAAGCTTGAGACATTTCTAGCTAAATTGATATCCCTTGAGATACCCTTAAGTGGAAATAAGTCAGATATACACATATTTAAATACCTCATTATTTCTTTGATGTGAGAAACTGAAAGTGTAAATAAGGACCAAAATGTATAATAGATGTAGGGTAACGGAAATAAAATGTTCAAATTGGAAAGTGAACAAGGAGCAGGGGAAGGAAAGGACAAGAAGAAAAAGAGAATGCAAGAAAAAAATGCAAACAAAACCTTTTGTAAATAGGGAGGGGAAGAGGGTTGATGGGAGGGGAGGGGACTGAGAAAAAAGAAAAAGCAAGGTATATTATGTACAGTTAATATTCCCTATGATAAATGCCATCATTGTGTATACCTAAAATGTACTCATATAGTTTTTTTAAAAAGAGAAGATATTCAGTAAGTGAAAGAGTCAGTGTTTTGAGTCCAGTCATCTGGTTGTAGAGACCAAACTATAAGTATTACCTTACACTATTCTTGGTATAATATACATGACATTTATAAGTTCACACAAAACATAAAGAATATTAAGAATGAATGGGTAATTGATTAGGTCAAATAAAAGTCAGCAGGTATTTCTATTCATACTTCTTATCCTTCTATTACATGATTATTCCTACTTCATCTTTAAAAAATTAGTCCATTATATATTAATAATACTATAATATAAATTAGAAATATATTCATAAAATATTTTATGATACAGTACAAGTATTCTAATGCTAAACAGGTATTCTTTTAAAAAATTTAATATAGTTAAATTTTTAAAAGAAACCAATATTACCTCTAAACTCTAGTTTTATCAGTTTTTATCTCATTTTCATTTTCAAAAAAAGTTGTAATACACAGTTCCTTATAAATTCATTTCTATTGATTAAAGTATTTACTTATTTATTTAACCACTTCACAGAGGCATCGCTGAAATAATTTTTTAGGAAAATGTATTGAAACAAATTAAGAACATATATAAATAAATTTTCCAGTTCCACCCAAGAATTTTCATGTAGAAATAAAATATTTTGAGTTTTCTCTAGGTCTAACATAAAATACTTTCCAGTCATTTGTTTTGAAATCCAATCTATATTGTTACGTCAGTGTGAGAGGTTATTTTCAAGGAAAAAAGATGTGTTTATTCTATAGTGTTCCAGACCTGCTGGCAAAAGATAATCAAATTTGTGGTTAGCTGCTTACTTTTTGGCCAGGCATAACAGCAAAACCTCTTCAGATCATCGGCTTTCACATGAACTGAAATTTAATTCAGTTAGGAGGCAAAATAGCTCCTTCTTAAATAACATGAATTAATTCTTCTTCATGATTTGCAAGCAAATATGAGAAAGAATATGCCATGTAATTAAATCTGAAATATTTGTCAGAAGTGCATACACCATTTGTTAGAATACTGAAGAATCAAGAGGATTATCAAGTGGTGGAATGAAATCACAGAGTAGAGGATGAACCCTGAAGATCTCAACGACAGACACTTTCCCTTACATGAGTGTAAGGGAACAGATGAAGTGTGGCAGTAAGTATTTGGGTTTCTATCAATTTTACTGTGCTGAAACAAGATAACCATGAATAATCTTAGGAGGACTAAGTTTTATTCTGATTAGTGACTGAAGTAAGATTATCACTACCTTTAAATACTCATTTAAGAATCTTGTTGTTTTTTAAAATACATACCTATAATAGCTGGATTTATGTATTTATTACAAACAGACACAAGAAACACGCCAAAGGCTGTCTGTATATTAGCTGAATGAAAACATCATTTGTGACTATTATTATTGGCATATCAACAATAAGACAGTTGGAAATCAACTCAATGTGGCTGTAAGATAACCTGGGGAAAAGACAACCACCATTGAGTGTAAAGTTAAAATGGAGGTAACCAAGGTAAAGAACGTTTCTGTCTTTAAAAAATGCAACATACATGATGCAACATTTTGCAAATGGCAGAGTCACTCCAAACATGCACAGACTCCAGAAGAAGCAGGTAGAGAGAAGGCCTGCTACAGTATAAGTGCTGTGCTTTGATTTGATGAACTGTTGAACCTGGTACTTAACATTAGTATATATTTTTAATGTATTAGAAAGTAATGAATAATCTTAAATTCATGATAGAAATTTCTTCAATTCTTAATTTAGATGTGTATTCATGATAGCAGAATCTCAATATGATTCAAGTATGATGTTTACCAATAATACATCAAACTATTAGTTACATGATTACTTTTCTCAGTCAAAAATATTCACATATTCATTACTAAGATCTATATATATTTGTGCTTCTGATATGAACTCTTTATATTCTAGGATGAATAAAATAGCTATTAACAGTAAAATACAGGGCTGGGGACATAGCTCAGAGAGATAAACGTCTGCCTGGCAAGTGCAGGTCATGAGTTTGATCCCTGGTACCACCAAAAAAACCCCAGTAAAATATAGTTCTTTTTTTTTTTTTTTATAGTTCTAAAGTTAATTTTTGTTTTGTCTTTTTGAGACAGAGTCTCACTATGCAGCTCAGGCTGACCTTGAGCTCACTTGTAGCCCAGGCTGGCCTCGAACTCACAACAATCCTCCTGCCTCAGCCTCCCAAGTGCTGGGATTACAGGTGCACACCACCACGCCCTGCATGCATATTTATGCATATAATCATAGACTTTCTCATAATTTAATGTTTATTTTAAAATAAAAATAAATAATGATAGCTACATTCAGTAGTTTCCATCAACTAAATAGTTCATACTACTTTTTACTACTTGTAAAATTATCACTAAATTGGATATTAAATATTTTAAGTGTAATTTTTCAATTATAACCAGCTTTTCAAGCAAATCAAAATTTTTTCATGGGTTACCTCTGTATAAACAAATATACTTTGCATATGCTTATGTATAAATATTAGTAGATGTATCTTCTATATATGCATATGTGTACACACGCACAAAAGCAATGGGAGAGATAAGCACACACTAAGCATTTAGATCTTAGAAATTACCATCATATTATCTCACTGCTTTTCTTAATAGTCTCAATATCTAACCTGATTTTGTTAGTAGAGTAATGAATATAAGACTTATAGAAAATAAGAAAGTTGATCAAGCTCACACACTTTAGGCTCCAAATCGCAATTCAATCACAGGTCTGTTTAAATACTAAGTGCCACTCCAACCATCATAGCGCTTTATTTCATAACCATCTATATGAATAAAGTATGAAAGTTATAAATGCAGGGCTTCCAAGTGTCTTAAGAATGTAACTCCATCATGGAAAATTTTACACTACATATTTCATCTCCAGCCACAACAGGAAACCTCTACTATACCTTAAGCAAATTTAGAAGAAAATTTTCTAATGTTTTCATTAGAGAAAACCTCTCAGAAAAAATTCTGCTGAGTTGATGCCAAATAAAATAAGTTAGCCATATAATCTTATTTCACTTTTCTATTTTGTTACTGGCAAAAATACTTTTATCTACCTGTCCCAAAAATGTTAGGATGACAAAATCTAGACTGTTGTGTAATGACAATATTCCTCTGGAAGGAGATCCTCTAGGGTATAGAAAGTGCAGTTGGCCCAAGGAAAGAGTTTCATTGTGGAGGATTAATTGATGCTGTGTGCTCTAACTCAGCAGCTGGGAAAATGGAAACAAACAATGATGTCATATTTCCTAACTGCTGTTATTTATGGTGCAGATTTAAATTAATTTATGAGTTCTGGCCAAACAGCTATATTCTGATGATACTCAAATTATTAATCTCTTTTGAAACCATTCTCAAATTTTTTTAACTTTACTTACATGAGATTTGACTACATTCACGATAGTAAGATCTGCTAAAACTAAAGTGAAATTTATGATTAAGAAAAGTCTTTTTCTAGCTCAAATTTCTTACTTTAGTAAACAAAGAAGTTGCTTGTTATGTAAATAAGAGAAGATAAAAATGCCTTTCAGCACATTTATAGTCCTTTAGTGTTTATTGTCAATTATTAAATCATAAAACTTATTAAATATGCCTTTGTGTTAATGTGTTTATCTTACCATATAAGTCATTAGATTTTCTCCCCAAGGAATTTTCATGTAAGTTGATTTATATAATACATGGTATAATGTGGAACAAATTTAGGATATTTTTTAAGATGGAATGAGAGATAATATAAAATGCTGACAAATTAAAAGGCTGTGCATAAAAGGGCCAGTAGCTAATTAACATTTTTTTTCTGCTTGAAAGTTTTGAAAATGGAGGGCTTAATTTATTAATTATGTGTTTACATGTATGTGTGTGTGTTTTAATTTAACAAGTATGTATTTTGTGTTACTAGGAACTTGTAACCCCTTAACAAATATCTAAGTCATGAAAATTTGCATTAAACATAATATCCAGAAACTGCCCTATCTAAGCTAGAGAAAAATTTAAACCACTGAGAAAATAAATTTCTTTGTTGATAAGAGACATGCTTAATGATTGGCTGTTAACTTGTATGTTGATAAAGGAAGGTATTTTTCTTTATTATAGAAGTATGGAATCAACCATTACAGAATTCACCTTTTAAATTTTGTTTTTATGAGTACGTGTTTGCAGTACACAATGATTACATGCATCATAGAGAGATAGTTCATGTACATAACACATCTTCCCCTTTCTGTCCCCTCTCCACTCCCTTCTCCTTTCAGCCCTGATCCCCTTCCCTTCTGCAAAAGATCTATCTTCCTTTCTCCAATTATACCTCTTACAATTTGCTCTTTAATCTGTTTAGACTTTGACTTTCTCAAATAAGAAAAAGTCATGCAAAACTTAAGCCTGCATGTCTAATTTATTTCACTTGACATTATGGATTCAAGGTGCACCAATTTGCTACAAATGATTAAAATTTTCCTTCCTTCCTTCCATTGTGCAGAAATACCACATTTTCCTTATCTATTTAATCTGTTGATGGACATATAGGCTATTTCTAAGGTTTAGCTATTATAAGTTGTATTTCTTTAAACATGGTATGCATGCATCACTGTAAGATGATGTCTTTAATGCTTTCAGGAAGATACTTACAAGGCAAATAGGTGGGTCCAATGGAGTTTCTACTTTTAACTTTTAAGAATTATCCTCTGCTAATTTCCATAGTGATTGTATTAGTTTCCATTCCCACCTTATCTCCTGCAGCCTCATCAACATTTGTGATTATTTGATTTGTCATTGTCAGCCATTCTTCTGGAGTTAGAGCAAATCTCAGTGCTGTTTTAGTTTGTATTTCTCTCATGGCCATGGATGTTGAATACTTTTTCATGTAGTTATTGGCCATTTGTAGTTTTTATGAGAAGCATCTCTTCATTTCAGTTGTCGACTTTTTGACTGCATTCTTGCCTACTTTCTCTTCAAGAGTTTTACCTGTTCTGTTTTCCAGAAGATTAAATATTTATTTTAATATTTGGATCTTTGATCCATTTTATCTTACTAAGAGATATGGGTCTAGAGTCAATCTTTTCCATGCGTATAGCTAGTCTTCCCAGCAGCATTTGATATATAGCTGAATATACTTGCAATCGTTTCACATTCTCGTCTCTGTTTTGTTCCATTCATCCATATGGTGTATTTGTGTCAGTACCATGTTGTGTACATTACTATAGCTTTGAAGTATAACTCAAAATCCAGGTTTGTAATGGTTCATGCTTTGCTCCTATTGCTTAGGATTGCTTTTGCTAATATGTTTCTCTTCTGGCCTCATACAAATTTGACAACTGCTTTCTCTAGTTCCGTGTGGAATGATATTGATATTTAGACTAGGATTATATTAAATCTATATATTGCTTTTGGAAGCATGGCCATTTTGACAATTTTTGTCCTGATTCTTCATAAACAGGTGTATCTTTCTATTTCCCTATGTCCTCTTTACTATCCTTTTTCAGAGTACAATACTGTAGTTTTTGTTGTAGAGCTCTTTCTCTCTTGATTAGGTTAATTCTTCAGTGTTTAGTTTTTCTTAATACTATTACAAATGGTAGTTCCTTCCTAATTACTTTCTGGATGAGTTCATCATTGTTGTACAGAAGTGCTATTGATTTTTGTGTGTTGATTATATATCTTGCTACACTGTTGAGTTTTGTTGGTAATTCGAGGAGCCTTTTCATGGAAATTTGTGGGTCTTCTGTGCCAAGAATCATGTCACATGCAAATAGTGATAATGTCACTCCTTCCTTCTCTATGCTGTCATAGACAAAATACAGAAAAACATTAAGCCTTAAAGAAAATATATTTGTATGTGGATAAGAAGTTTAGTTAGCAGTAGGTCATTTGTTACATTAGTGTAGAAAGACTTATTCCTTATCAAAAAGGGGTGCACTCATCTGTTATATATTTTTTATCTTTTTTTTTATTTTATTTTAAAAGTATAATAAAAAAACAAGAAGATATTAACAAACATACACAAAGTAGCATAAGAATAGTACAATCGAATCTGAGTCACAGATAGGGTGACAGGGAATCATCAATGGTTGTTGCATTACATACTGATAATTTCTAATTGTATATTCAGGAAAATAGGTATAGACATGCAAAATTGATCAACTAATCATCTACTATTCCTTACAATAAAGTGACCTAAGTCAGTAGTACAACTTCTTTTTATAGTGTGAAAGCAAAAAGAACTACATCCACTACAACAGAAAAAGGAAGAGAAAAAAAAAAACAAAACGAAAAGCATTAACAAAGAGACACAAAGTCGCTCAATAAACTTATAATTGAATTATACACAAAGCAACAGAAAACAAACAATAGTTGTTGCATTTCATATTGATATCTTCAAAATGTATGCACCAGAGAACACATAAAGACATACAAGATTGATCAAACAACCAGTCATCAGCTATTCCCTACCATTCAATGACATAAGTCAATAGTAGAACCATGCCAGCCATCCCACATACATGTATATACATAGATACTTACATACATACATACATACATTTTTAGCTCATTCTTTTCTCCTTTCTCTCGTCCCCTCTGTTCTTTACTTTTGAACAGATTTCCTTAATAACTATTAGTTTATGTTCCCACCCCCAGGTTCTTACACCAGTGACAAAATACATTGCCTGCACATGTACCTCTGATTTATTTCACTTATGAGTATGTTGTCTAATTTTGACCATTTGCCTACAAAGGCTCCATATCTAATACCCAAAAATGGGAAGACAGAAGAACAAAACGCAGTCTCAGAACTCAACCCCATCCAGAACAAGTCTTGAATGCAAGGATACAGGGGAACTAGGAAGCCACATACTTGCAAATTCTGAAATGATTGCATCCGAAACACTGAAACAACTTGAACAGGCCATAGAAGAGCTTAAAGCAGAAATAAGCCACATACCTGCAATAATCTCTGAAACAAAAAATGAACTGAAAACTATAATGGAAGAAATGTTCCGTACACATAGAGAGGAAATAGATAAAAGATTAGAAGAAAGTTGGAAATATTACAAGAGCAATTTAGGAATGAATTACCAAGAATGAAACAGGTCCAAAGAGATGGCCAGGATTTGAAAACTTCCATTGAAAGCTTGTAAAACCGCTTAAATGAAACCGAAGATAGAATTTCAGACCTTGAAGACAGCATGGCAGCCTATGAGAGTGAAAGGAAGGATCTCATAAAATCATCAAAGACCCAAGAAAAATCAATCCAACAGCTACAAGATGAGGCAAAACGAAATAATATTCGAGTTATAGGAGTCAGTGAAACAGCAGGAGACCACACAAATGATAAGAAAGAATATTTGCTGAAATAATAACAGAAAATTTTCCAGACAAGGTAAAAGATACTGAAGTACAATTAATCGAGGCATATAGAACCCCAATGATCCATAATCCAAAGAAAACCACACACAGACATATAATAGTCAAGATCCCAGATATCTAGCAAAAGAACACAATATTAAAAGCTGCTACAGAAAAGAAACAGATCGCCTATAAAGGAAAGCCCATCAGGATCACAGCAGACTTCTCAACGGAAACCATGAAATAAAGAAGAGCTTGGAGTGAGATATTGCAGATTCTGAGAAAAAACAACTTCCAACCCAGACTGATGTATCCTGCAAAACTGTCCTTCAAGTTCGATGGAGAAATAAAGTATTCCCACGACAAAGAACAACTGAAGAACTTCATGAGTGCCAAACCAGCATTGCAAAAAGCACTAAAAGATATTCTAGACAGAGAAAAAAGAGACCACAATCCCAAGAACAACGATAGAAACAACTCCCTACACAGAACAAGTAAACATTCAGCAAAAGAAGGAAAACAACATGTAAATTACATGACTAGAATAAGCCAACATATAACCATTATAACCATTAATGTAAATGGCCTCAATTCACCAGTCAAAAGGAAAAGATTGGCAGAGTGGATTAAGGAACACAATCCAACGAAATGCTGTATACAGGAAACACATTTTACTCAAGAGGAAATCCACAGGCTGAAAGTTAAAGGATGGAAAACAATTCTCCATGCAACAGGTCCCCAGAAAAAAGCAGGGGTAGCTATTATGTTTGCAGACAAGGTAAACTTCAGACCAAAAACAATCAAAAGAGATAAAGAAGGCCATTACATACTAGTTAGAGGAAAGCTGCAAGAGAAAGAGATAACAATCCTAAATATTTATGCACCAAACAATGGAGCACCAAACTTTACAACTCAAGTCTTAACAAACATGAAAAATCAACTAACTAATAACACTATTTTAATGGGGGACCTAAACACCCCTCTGATGCAAAGAGACAGGTCAACTAGACAGAAACTCAGCAAAGAAATAACAGACCTGAAACAAAAGTGTGAACAAATGGACTCAGTAGATGTATACAGAGTGTTCCACCCCACATCAGAATACACATTTTTCTCAGCTGCACATGTGTCTTTCTCTAAAATTGACCACATTCTAGCCCATAGAGCATATCTACCTAAATGCAAAAGAATTGAAGTTATCCCATGCATATTGTCTGATCACAGTGCAATGAAACTGGAAATTAATAACAAAGGGAACTCTAAAAACCGCATAAACACTTGGAAATTAGACAACAACCTCCTGAATAACCAATGGGTCACACAAGAAGTTAAAGAAGAAATTTAAAAATACCTACAAATAAATGTTATATATTTTGAAATTCCCCATTAGTAGAGGCAGGATTTGCCCTTACAGTTGAAATATTCATATAATTTTGATAGTACAAACTTCATTTCTTTCAGTTCTACCTGGATTTGCTACTGGTCTGGAGTGCTCATTACCAGATAGTGAAACAAAATGAAATATTAGCCTAATAACTTACATCTAACCCACATTTTCTATGATAGGTTGGCTTTTATCCATAGATTTATAGAAATTTGGAATTGTAAATGATCTGAATAGGTAATTTATTTTCTGTGACTAAACTTTATTTTAAAATTTTCGTGATTATAAGATGACAGAATCAAAATGCATAAAAAATAAATCAAAAAGTTTATACATTCATAAATACATTCAGTGCACCTGACTTCATTTTAGACTAATATGTATGGAACAGAACCTTTTGAGTTCATGGGGAAGTATTAATTTACTTGTCCATAGTCTTATTTCTTTTGTCTAAAAATGGAAAAACAAACATGCATAAAGCACAATGTCATATATCTATGTGCTTGCAAGTATTGTTTCTACTTGTACAATCATGGTAATAAACTCCATCAAGAATAGACACTGAGTATTATATCTATATAATAATTTTAATAATCATAATAATCCCTTGTAATCAAGGGATATATGCATCCCTTGTAATAATCTTATTAGATATAATTATCACATTTACCTTGTAATATCTAGATCATTTTTATTATCTTCAATTTAATGATGATGATAAAGTTTAGTTTTATTAACTTTCCTAGACCTCATAATAAGTAATAATATTTCTTCACTGGATTTCTGGCCTGCTGGTTACAGTGCATTTTAAAATTGACCTTAACAAATGCTATGTTGCACTCTACTACCATGCGATATAACATGAATATTTAAGAAAAAAGCAAGCATTGTCTCGTTAAATCATCTCCATTCTGAAAGTTATATATAAGCCAAATTACCCACTATGACCTGTATTGCCCACAAATGTCAAACCGTTATCAATTTCTGCCACATACACTTATAAGTTTGGTAGCTACTCATTCATATAGAAAACCATCTCCCTAAGCTAAAGTTATTTCTATCACAATTTTAAAATGATCACTTAAGATCATTTCCTTACTTCAGAAAACTACCCTTTAAAATCAATCTTGTTTTTCTCAGCTACATAATAATTACACAAATCAGCAACAATACACATTACTTAATTCTAAAGGCATGACTTAGATTTCATACAAACAAATACAACCCTCAATTACAAGCAATGTTCGAATATGGTGTACTCCCATCCAATCCAAGAAGATAACCACAAAAATCCTCTGTGGTTCAAGGCTATAAAAAGCAAGAAAGTATTGAGTACTTACAAGTACTGTTAGCAGCCTCCCTCTCACTTTAAAGCTCTTATCCTGTGATGTGCATTCATAAATAAGGTTCCTATGTCAGCGCTAGGCCTCTGGGAGGATAATCTGTTTTCACTTCTAAATCCACATAAGCCTTATACAAATGTAAATTTTATAAGGTGTAGACTCCTTGAGCTCACGTTCAACTTCACAGAAAATTCAAACACCAAATAGTAGTAAGAGAGGCAAAAGAGAACAGATCAACAGAACTGAGCTGAACTTCCTTTTACTAATAGTTAGTATAGTTCAATCACTACAGTTCAGTTGTCTCAGATGAATCAAGTCTTCATTTGAGTGTGTGTAGGTGTATGCAAATATTATGAGAGAGTGTGGGCAAAAAAGAAAGTATAGCAGAGGAGGGGAGGGGAGGAAAGGGGAGAGCAGGAGAGGGGGAGGGGAGGTCGGAGAGGGGGAGGGTGTGTGAGAGGCAAAGGGGGAGGGAGAGGAAGGGGAAGGGAGAGAGAGAGGCAGAGAGAATCTTTCTTTTTAAAGCTCAGATGAACTCGCATCCATATCCCTGAATTCATATGGAGACTGATTTGGAAAATTGTAGCCAAAAGGAACGAAGATTATTTGAAACACAATCTGTTTGATTTCCTTTCTTTCTTTTTTTTTAACTTCTAGATTTTGATTCTTGCAGCTCACAAGACTAGAAAGATGGTGATTCATAATTCCTATTTCTGATGAGCTCTTTTCAATCTTCCAAAATCAGAACAAAAACAAATGGACACATTTTACATATCCAGCCATGGAACTACTAACCCAGGAAAATAATGTGAAGCAGGTTCCTATTGAGATTTTTTTTTTTTAAGTACTGAGGATTGAACTCAGGACCCTGCACTTGCCAGGCAGGCACTTATTTCACTGAGCTATATCCCCAGCCCCGCAGGTTCCTATTGAACTTTAATGGACTCCATTTGAAACCATGCTAATGAGGATATTCTAGCTACCTTTTTACGGCATAAAAAAACTAAATTTATTTTTTGTTAAAAAAGAAATGTTCACTAAATTTCTGATGGTTAAAGATATAACGACAGATGCAATCTGACTTGCAACCCATTTATGAGTTATTGGTCTCAGAAACAAAGAAAAACAGAAAAGATAATCAAATGGACCCAGAAACTGAGTACGCTTAAATGCTTCCATAGAATTTTCACTTGCTTCCATTTCTAATATTACTAATACCAACATCTGCCACATTCAGATCATTTCCCTGGAATAAGCATAACATTTAGTGCAATTTCTATAGAATATGTATCTATAGCTTAATCAGACAGAGGGCCAAGTTTTACTCATTTGGCAGACTAACCTTAGGAATGTATCCGGGCATATCATAAATGGGTTTTGCCTTAATTTCCTCACACGTGAAAGGAAATGGCATTATGGCTCAACAGCAAGGCTACTGAATGCCTTAATAAACAGCATGCATTTCTCGGTCAACTGGGACTGTTCAGGAAAAGAAGTAAACATTCAAAATATAATGATTTCTCCTGCACATCATTTCTGTGACTCATGCCTGGTTTCTCCAAGCTAGTTCTACTTGGCGAATGATTCAGTAGTTTTCTATCCTATCCTATTGTACTCTTGCCTAAAAAAGAAATGAGTTGCTGATAGTTTTTATGTAAATAACTAGCAGAGATAGAATAAAAGGAAGACTGTTTAGTATTTAAAATGGTATGCTATCACAGCAATAATAAATGTCAGGACAATACAGTTAAAGTAGTGCTCTTGATAACGCTTGCCATAAGGAAACTTTTTATTTCAGAATTCACTGAGACATTCCTAAAGACCAAATTGATCTAACAAACTAAGGCATTTTGAAACATAGCAGTCTACTACTTAAATTAATCCTTCATAAAGTCTCCATGAAAATAGACGATGAACCTAAATTATCAGAAGTATCCAATCTAAAAGCTGGGTTTACCCATCTCAAAACTCAATAATTTATCCCAAAACCTAAGAAAACTAATTATACATTTGAGCCTTGTGGTTGGTCATGGTGTTACCAAAGTGAACCATTAGAAAAAAAAGTTCCAGGGCAGGTGCCGTCATTGCAAATTCATCATTATTATCCTACACTGACACAGAATGGACGGCATCATGGGGCTCGGGACGACCACTCGCCTGATGGAGCTCTAAGTATTCTCACATATTCTTTCTACTGGGTAAAGTATGACAGGTCTCGCTCCGCTCAAGAACTTATGTGTTGGGCTGGAGGTACAGCTCAGTGGGCTAAGTGCTTGCCGCTGAGCACTAGGGCCCTGAGTTCGATCCCCGGTCCCGGAAAAAAAAAAAAAAAAAAAGAACTTATGTGGTAATCTTTGCCACCCATTGCTTCCCTTTGCCAGAAAGCAAGCAATAAACCCCATGCAAATCTGGTTTCCTCTCAATTCCTTAGGGAAATGGAGTGGAGTAGGATTCAATAAAATAAGACAAATTACCCTCTCTCAGCCTTTTCAGGGATTTATTAGGTTTTAGGAAGACTCCCAAACTCTGTGTGCAAACTGAATGTATCCACACTGACCCTAGCTTTTCCCCTACCAGCCACAACCACAAACACACCCAGCCATCATATATTTGACAAAAGGGCCAAACAAGCTCACTGGAAGAAAGATAGACTCTTTAATAAATGGTGCTGGAAAAACTGGCTTCCCACCTGCCAAAGACTGACACTAGACCCCCTGTCTATCACCATGCACCAAACTCAAGTCAAAGTAGATTACAGATCTAAACATTAAAACAGAAACATTAAATCTACTGGCAAAGAAAGCAGATAAAAATCTCAAAGACATAGGCATAGGCAGAGAGTTCATGAACAAAAACCAAGCCACACCAGAAATACTTCAAAGAATCAACAGATGGAATGTCATCTTACTGAACAGTTTTGCACATCTAAAGAAATCACCAGCAGAGTAAAAAGAAACCCCCCCCCAAAAAAAAAAAAAGAAAACCCACAAGTTGGGAAAAAATTTTAGCTAACTATCCCTTGGACAAAAGACTTCTATCTAGAATATATAAAGACTTAAACATCAGCGCCCCAAAATTCAAAGACCCAATCCAAAAATAGGCATCTGAGATGAGCAAACATTTCTGAGATAAAGAAATACAAATGACAAATAAATACATGAGAAAATGTTGAACATCATTAGTCATTCAAGAAATGCAAATTATAACAACACTGAGATTCCATCTCAAGCCAGTGAGCATGGCTATCATTAAGAAATCAACCAATAACAAATGCTGATGAGGCTGTAGAGAAGAAGGAACCCTTCTCCGGCGCTGGTAGTAGTGTAGACTGGTGAAAACACTGGAAATCAATTTGGAGATTTATCAGTAAACTAGGTCTAGAGGTCCCATTCAATTGAGCTACTCCCCTTCTGGGTATTTACAAGAACTGAAAGCATCATATCACAGCAATGTGCACCCATGTTTATAGCAGCACAATTTGTAATAGCTAAATCGTGGAAGCAACCCAAATGTCCATCAACTGAGGAATGGATAAAAAACTTGTGGTATTTTTACATAATGGAATATTACTCAGCTATAGAGAAAGATAAATTTGAGGCTTTTATAGATAAATGGGCACAACTAGAGACCATACTCATAAGTGAAATAAATCAGACCTGCATGTGTAAACACCATATTGTCTCACTAGTGTAAGAACCTGAAAGAGTGAATAAAATCTAGGAGGTATAATAGACATTGTGAAATGAAATTAAACTGCTCAAAAGGAAAGAACAACTGAGGTGAGGGAAAAGAGAAAAGAAAGAAGGGGAAATATATATATACACACACACACAGGATAGCTAACACAGAGGTACTACTGACTTTTTTGCTCTATTGAAAAGAACAGTTAATGTTTAAGTATTTGATCAAACTTACATGTCTGTATTTGTTTATTGGAGTATCCAATTTGAAGATATCAATATGTAATACAACAACCATTGTTAATTTCCTATCATCTTGTCTGAAATTCTAGATTGCATTATTTTTAAATGTATGTGTGTTTGCTAATGTTTTCATTCTTTTATCTTTAAAGTAAATATAAGGTAGATCCGGGGAAGATGGCGACCAGGTGAGCAGCAAGGGAGCAAACCTCCTTAATAAACACCACCAGCTCGAGACAGACTTGGCGAGCGTGAATGCCGGGACCTCGGCTGGGAAGTTTAAACTGGGCGTATTTCTCTGAGATGCCGGGGGAGATGTGGTAGGGCGAACCAGGCTGCCGGGGTGAGACGTGGGAAAGCCCCAGACGCTGGGAGCCAGGGACGATCCCCACGGGGAAGAAGCTTGGCTCGGTCCAAGCGCAGTGGGAGCGCGGCCGCCTCGGTCCCTCCCGCCTCCCGAGCCGGTGCAGCCCCCCGGCGACTCCCGACAGAGATCGGCTTGCTAGCGGCGGAGACGCCCAGCAATCCCACGTTTCGCGCGTGTCGGGCGAGCCGCGCGGAGGGCCCCAAACGCCGCCGGAAGCGGAGAGAAAGATTTGCTGGGTGCTAGCGCCCTGAGAGCACGGACGGCTCGATCCCTCCCGCCTCCCGAGCCAGCGCAGCCCCCCGGTGACTCCCGACAGAGATCGGCTTGTAGGCGGCGGAGACGCCCGGCGGTCGCACGTTTCACGCGTGTCGGGCGAGCCGCGCGGAGGGCCCCAAACACCACCGGAAGCGGAGAGAAAGATTTGCTGGGTCCTAGCGCCCTGAGAGCACGGACGGCTCGATCCCTCCCGCCTCCCGAGCCAGCGCAGCCCCCCGGCGACTCCAGACAGAGATCGGCTTGTTAGCAGCGGAGACGCCAGGCAATCCCACGTTTCGCGCGTGTCGGGCGAGCCGCGCGGAGGGCCCCAAACGCCGCCGGAAGCGGAGAGAAAGATTTGCTGGGTCCTAGCACCCCGAGAATACAGACAGCTCGATCCCTCCCGCCCCCCGACCCAGCGCAGCTCTCCTGCGACTCCTGACAGAGATCGGCTCTCTGGCGGCGGCAACGCCCAGCGGTCTCACATTTCGTGCGCATCGGGCGGGCCGCGCAGAAAGCCCCAAAGGATAGACTGGCACCTTGGAACCTTCATGCCTACAGGGACTCCAATAACTGGTGAGATATCGGCGCTCGCGACCAGATCACCGAGTGGGGGAGGAGATCCATCCCTATACCTGCAGGGAACCCTGGGAGGGTGGGGGAGCAGTCTTACACACCTCACCCAGGTCACTAGGTAGG